>JBAMJR010000633.1:0-35000 GCA_038501785.1 Myoxocephalus aenaeus | reverse complement strand
TGGATAGGTCGGTGGATGGTTGGATAGGTAAGTGGATGGTTGGATAGGTAAGTGGATGGTTGGATAGGTAAGTGGATGGTTGGATAGGTAGGTGGACGGACGGATAGATAGGTGGGTGGATGGTTGGATAGGTCGGTGGATGGTTGGATAGGTAAGTGGATGGTTGGATAGGTCGGTGGATGGTTGGATAGGTAGGTGGATGGTTGGATAGGTCGGTGGATGGTTGGATAGGTAAGTGGATGGTTGGATAGGTCGGTGGATTGTTGGATAGGTAGGTGGACGGACGGATAGATAGGTGGGTGGGTGGTTGGTAGGAATGTAGGGAGGTAGCTGGGTAGGTAGGTCATGAAGGAGGTATGCTAGTTGGTTAGATAGGGAGGTGGGTAGATAGGTGATTGGTTAGTTTGTTGGTTGGATAAATAGGTGGATGGATAGGTGGTTAGTTGATAGAAAGGTAGGTAGCTGGGTAGGTAGGTAATGAGAGAGGTATATTAGCTTGTTTGTTGGTTAGATCGGTAGGCTGCTGGGTGGGTGCATGGATAGGTTGGTAAATAGGTAAAAAGGTAGGTAGAGATATACGAGTAGAAAACACTTAACTGACCAGAGGTGTCCACATAGAGGAGGAGAGATGGAGTATTCCTACTGAGCTCCTTCAACTCCATCAGTTTAGTGGCACTGGCCAGCTCCCTGGTGTGTGTGTGTGTGTGTGTGTGTGTGTGTGTGTGTGTGTGTGTGTGTGTGTGTGTGTGTGTGTGTGTGTGTGTGTGTGTGTGTGTGATGGTAGATCAACATGGACACACACACAGCTTGTTCCCGGCAGTCACAGTTCATTACCTCTGGATCCAGGGGGGCTTTAATGGGAGAGGTGGAGAGTCTCTGCCCAGGAGAGGGGCACTGACCCTGGGCAGCAGATGAGCCGTGCTCCCCTGGTCCCTCTGGAGGAACCGGTCCATCAATAAAACTAACAAGACTGAGGACAGACGTCCCTCCTTCAGATGTTCATCCTCATATAATTGTCTTTTTATAGAAACATTATAATTTCTTCCTCACAATGTATTATTCTCCACCCTTTCTTTCTTTCCTCGTTTCCTACATTATTTCTTTCCCTCGTTCTTTTCAATCTTGTTTCATTACTTTATTTTCTTCCTTTATTCTCACCCTGTTTCCTTACATCTTCCTTTCCTTGTTTCCTACTTTCTTTTTTTGTTCCTTCTTTTGTTTCTTGTTTCCTTTCTTCTTTCATTCTCTTCCTGCTTCCTTACAATTCCCAATTGTGTTTCACTCGCTCCATTTCCTTCCTTCCTTCAACTTCATTTTATTTTTGTTTCCTTCCTTCATTCTCCCCCTTTTTGTTTTTCCTAATTTTTAATATTTTTCTTACTTTATAAATTCTTACTTTTCATATTTTATTTCTTCTTCTTTCTCGTCCCTTTAAGTTTGTGTTGTTCGTCTATGAATCTTTTATCTTCACGTCTCTATGGTCTTCGTTTCCATCCACCTGCTCTCTACCTGTTCCTCCTCTCATATATTCCTTCCTTCCTTCCTTCCTCTCTCTCCTCCTCCCCTTCCTTCCTTCCTTCCTCTCCTCTCTCCTCCTCTTCTCTGCCCTCCAACAGTCACTTGAAATGTTCTTCATTAGTGAAGACGCGAGTTGACAAAAAACACCTTTAGCAGGAACAGAGTAACCGCTGTGTGACCCGCCAACTGTGTGTGTGTGTGTGTGTGTGTGTGTGTGTGTGTGTGTGTGTGTGTGTGTGTGTGTGTGTGTGTGTGTGTGTGTGTGTGTGTGTGTGTGTGTCAGTACAAGTGAGTGGTGCCGGCTGATGTTTGCCCCGATTGTCAAGATGTTTTATACATGAGGTTAAGAGGCTAGAACACACACACACACACACACACACACACACACACACACACACACACACACACACACACACACACACACACACACTTCGTTCTAACTCCACATTTATTCACTTTTCTGACCTCGAGTGACATCACTCGAGGTCATTTATTGATCAGACGTCCCACCTGGAGCTTCACACGGCTTTAAAAACAGGAGAAGAAGAACTCCACAACACAGAGACACACTGAGGTGGATTCTATATCAATAATGAATAAAACACACACACACACACACACACACACACACACTTTCATCACAACATTAAAATTAAATGATAATTACATTTTTATATAGATTTTTTTTCCCAAATGTTATTTTCATCCCCTTGTTTTATGTTTTTATGATCATTCTGATTTGTTTTATATTTGCTGTTTATTCTGTAAATCACTTTTTAATCATTATTGCTCTTTTATTTTTTATTGTAGTTTATTTTATTTCCCGGCGTTTTTACAATCTTTCAGCTGTTGGTATTTTATTGTTTTTATTACTCTTTTATTTTTTTCATCTGCTGTTTATTTTTCTGTGAAGCATTTTTTAATCTTATAAAGAAAGTTAAATATCAGTACTATTATTAAATAAATGATCATATTCTGCACTCTTTAAACCATTATTTTCATATTTTGTATTGTAATGTAATTCATTATATGTCCAACTGAACCATTAAAGACATCTGTTACTACATTTTTTTTAAATATTTTTATATAATGTGATTTTGTTTATATATAAAGTATACAACATAAAAATGTATATTTAAATTAAAATACACACTTCTCTCTACTTTGATCTCAAACCACGTTTTAATCTCTCAGAAGCTAGAAGAGGTTCAGGTCCTAAACTCTCAGAAGATAGAGGAGGTTCAGGTCCTAAACTCTCAGAAACTAGAGGAGGTTCAGGTCCTAAACTCTCAGAAGCTAGAGGAGGTTCAGGTCCTAAACTCTCAGAAGCTAAAGGAGGTTCAGGTCCTAAACTCTCAGAAGCTAGAGGAGGTTCAGGTCCTAAACTCTCAGAAGCTAGAGGAGGTTCAGGTCCTAAACTCTCAGAAGATAGAAGAGGTTCAGGTCCTAAACTCTCAGAAGCTAGAAGAGGTTCAGGTAGAGGAGGTTCAGGTAGAGGAGGTTCAGGTCCTAAACTCTCAGAAGCTAGAGGAGGTTCAGGTCCTAAACTCTCAGAAGCTAGAGGAGGTTCAGGTCTTAAAGTCTCAGAAGATAGAGGAGGTTCAGGTCCTAATCTCTCAGAAGCTAGAGGAGGTTCAGGTAGAGGAGGTTCAGGTCCTAAACTCTCAGAAGCTAGAGGAGGTTCAGGTCTTAAAGTCTCAGAAGATAGAGGAGGTTCAGGTCCTAATCTCTCAGAAGCTAGAGGAGGTTCAGGTAGAGGAGGTTCAGGTCCTAAACTCTCAGAAGCTAGAGGAGGTTCAGGTCCTGCTCGTACCTGGAAGACGACGCGCTGCTGGACGTCCTCCACGCTGAACTGCTTCAGGAAGCGTTCGTCCTGACTCCAGAACAGCCGGATGTCCGGGATGCCGTACAGGACCATGGCCAGCCTCTCCAGGCCGAGGCCGAACGCCCAGCCCACCTTGTTCCCCGCCCCCGCTGCAGAAAACACAAACAAAAACACGTAAACAACTCTATCACCTTCTGCTTGGCTCAGTGTTTAAAGCAGACGCTGTAAGACTGGGTTCATAGTGGACCAACCCAGTGGAGCGTTCAGCTAAAGAGACAGACACGTCCACCAGGAGGTGGAGACCACAGACGGAGCTAAAAGAGAGAGACATTCACCAGGAGACAAACACAAAGACTCCTGATGCGTCTTCATGTTGCTGGACGTCTACAGACTGAGGTCGTGACCAATAACCTCTTTAAATAATAATAACCTCTTCACAAGGTGCTGATATGTTGAATCCTACCATCTGGTGCGAAACTAAGCAAACAATGAGCTGCACAACGAGTACGAGGATTAAAACAGACGCATGAATTAAAACCATTAAGAAGTAGCAACCAGTTAGAAGTTATATATACACATATATATATACACATATATATATATATATATATATATACACACATATATATATATATATATATATATATATATATATATATATATATATATACACACACACACATTATATCATTCTCTAACCAGCAGAACTGTTTTCAGCTGTGCTAACATAATTGCACAAGGGTTTGCAAGGGTTTTCTAATCCTCCATTAGTCTTCTATGTGATGAGCAAACACAATGTACCATTAGAACACTGCAGTGATAGTTGCTGGAAATGGGCCTCTATACACCTATGTAGATATTTCATTAAAAACCAGACGTTTCCACCTAGAATACCGTAAAAGTCGGGTTACAAGCCGCTCCTACCTCCGGTCAGTGTCCCCGCTGTAGCTAGCTAGCAGCAGTGCTAGCTATCGCTGCTGCCAGCTATCGCTGCTGCTAGCTAGCGCTGCTGCTGCTACCGCCCGCGTTCCCTCTGCCCAAGTCAGGTGTTGAGCCTTCGGTGGTTTTCGGGGAGCTAGCGGAAGTTAGCGGAGAGCTAGCGGAAGTTAGCGGGGAAGTAACAGAGCGCTAGCAGGAGCCCTAGCTGGCTACAGCAGGGAGCTAACGGGGACACTGACCGAAGGTAGTAGCGGCTCGTAACCCGTCATTTACCACATTAACAATGTATAGTGTATTTCTGATATTGAAGATATTGTTATCTTCATTGAAAAAAACAGTGCTTTTCTTTGAAAAATAAGGACATTTCTAAGTGACCCCAAACTTTTGAACGGTAGTGTATATTATATATAAAGTGAATTAAAACCATAAGAATGAAATAAGTCCAAATCTAAAATAGTGTCCAAAAAAATCATGTAACGCAGCTTTAAAGAACCAAACCTGTAATGGAAATTGCAACGAATTTGACTAGACAAGACAAAAAGAGCGGGTTTGCTTCCATGGCTTTAGATCTGGCGTCCTGGTAGTTTCTCCTCTCCGTGCACAGACTCAGGACTCGTCCTCGTTGCTCAACACTTCAGCTTAACGGTCGATGAACACACAACCTTCGCCGCCCACTCGCTCTGCTGTGGCACTTTTGTTGATCGTATTCCAGTTCTGTTGTAGTTTACAGCTTTATTTATCATGTAAAACTAGTGGAGAGCTTAACTGACTCCAGGTCAGTGTCTGCAGGGCAATAAGGTACAAATACTGTAAAATCTCTCAAACTGAAAATAATCTTTGGGTATAAAAGTTTGAGTCGTCTTTACTTCGCTGTCAATCATTCAGACAGAAAGGGAGTTTTTCAGAACGAAACTCTTCCACTGCTGCGAGGCGGGTCGAAGCAAAGGGCAAACGCTCCAAGGAATAGAGGATTATGGGTAATTCTGAGGATTTCAGACGTTTGCAGCCTGGGACCCAGATGAGAGGGAAGTGGTGTCTCTCTCTGGGACGAAGACTAATGGAGACAAACCGGTTTCCTCTCTGAAGGTCGACCCGTGACCTCCGTCTGGGCCGAGAGCCGCGGGTTAAGAAACGCAGCGTGGAAAACATCCAGCCAGAGATCTCATTCTGAAGTTAATTAAGTCAATTCAGGAAGAGGATATCCTTTCATATTAAAACACTGGAGTGCTAAGACATTTGAACTCTTTATGAGTCTCATTTATTCCAGCAGGGAAAGCTGAGGAACAGAAACAAGCAGTTTAAACACGCGTGTTTGATGAGATTAAAAGGATCAGAGTTTAACAACGGCGCTACTGCCCTTTCAAAATAAGAGCCTGAATAGCCGTGATCGTCTAGTTATTTGATCATAAATCAAAAGTATTTACACACACACACATGAAAACGTTGATCCGTTGATGGCGCTGAATGAAGAGTCGTTAAGGTTCATCCTGAGGGGAGCATGAACGTCTCAACCCACGAGAACCCATGAGATAGATGAATATCAACCTCATGGTGGCGCTAGAGGAACGGTCAGGCGGTCACCAGAGTTGGTAGCATTCATCCTCTGGGGATCATGAATGTATAGTTGAGATGTTTCAGTCTGAACAGAGAGATGCACCAGCTGACACCACAATCTAATAATGGCACAAAAGCTAAAACAAAACACAGAGACGATCAATGTTTCTACATATTTACATCCAACGTGGAAAAAATGAATCTATTGATTTCAAGCCGGCAGTAACAAACAGGATTAACATAAATCCTCTTCTTTACAGTCTCACATGGCAAGTCTTAGAATCCCTCTAAGCTCCTCCTCCTCCTCCTCCTCCTCCTCCTCCTCCCCCTCCTCCTCCTCCTCCTCCTCCTCCTCCTCCTCCTCCTCCTCCTCCTCCTCCTCCTCCTCCTCGGGTAATTGAGATGTTAACACTTCATGAAGCATCTTGTCATTTGACAAAATCCCAAATATTCAAGTGCAGAATCTGGTCTGTGAAATACTTCCAATGATGAATTATGACGGAACAAGATAATGTTATATTGTGTTGTTTTATATATGAACTTTCTAAAGGACCGTTCACACTGCATTAACCCGGGATCCCACATGTTGTTACTTACTATTGCAAACCAAGTCTAATTGTTTCTGTCATATTATATTTAGAGTACAGACGGATTTGAAGCCCAACATGACGTTCCTCCTGAGCTGAACTCGGTGTCTTTGGTACCTTCACTAAACCACGAGTGTCTCATCCGTTTCAATGGAACAACGGGGCCTCACGTCACACATGAAGGGCCCGACATGTGTGACGATGACACGGGGAAATGTAGGAAGAGCTCCTCTGCGTCTCAGAGGCAGAAGTAAAGCACGGTGCACAGGAGGAAGAGGAGGAGGAAGAGGAGGAAGAGGAGGAGGAAGAGGAGGAAGAGCTCCTCTGCGTCTCAGAAGCAGAAGTAAAGCACGGTGCACAGGAGGAGGAAGAGGAGGAGGAAGAGGAGGAAGAGCTCCTCTGCGTCTCAGAAGTAGAAGTAAAGCACGGTGCACAGGAGGAAGAGGAGGAGGAAGAGGAGGAAGAGCTCCTCTGCGTCTCAGAAGCAGAAGTAAAGCACGGTGCACAGGAGGAAGAGGAGGAGGAAGAGGAGGAGGAAGAGGAGGAAGAGCTCCTCTGCGTCTCAGAAGTAGAAGTAAAGCACGGTGCACAGGAGGAGGAAGAGGAGGAAGAGGAGGAGGAAGAGGAGGAAGAGGAGGAAGAGCTCCTCTGCGTCTCAGAAGTAGAAGTAAAGCACGGTGCACAGGAGGAAGAGGAGGAGGAAGAGGAGGAAGAGGAGGAGGAAGAGCTCCTCTGCGTCTCAGAAGTAGAAGTAAAGCACGGTGCACAGGAGGAAGAGGAGGAGGAAGAGGAGGAAGAGCTCCTCTGCGTCTCAGAAGCAGAAGTAAAGCACGGTGCACAGGAGGAAGAGGAGGAGGAAGAGGAGGAAGAGGAGGAGGAAGAGCTCCTCTGCGTCTCAGAAGCAGAAGTAAAGCACGGTGCACAGGAGGAAGAGGAGGAGGAAGAGGAGGAAGAGGAGGAGGAAGAGCTCCTCTGCGTCTCAGAAGCAGAAGTAAAGCACGGTGCACAGGAGGAGGAAGAGGAGGAGGAAGAGGAGGAAGAGCTCCTCTGCGTCTCAGAAGCAGAAGTAAAGCACGGTGCACAGGAGGAGGAAGAGGAGGAGGAAGAGGAGGAAGAGCTCCTCTGCGTCTCAGAAGCAGAAGTAAAGCACGGTGCACAGGAGGAAGAGGAGGAAGAGGAGGAGGAAGAGCTCCTCTGCGTCTCAGAAGCAGAAGTAAAGCACGGTGCACAGGAGGAAGAGGAGGAGGAAGAGGAGGAAGAGCTCCTCTGCGTCTCAGAAGCAGAAGTAAAGCACGGTGCACAGGAGGAAGAGGAGGAGGAAGAGGAGGAGGAAGAGGAGGAGGAAGAGGAGGAGGAAGAGGAGGAGGAAGAGGAGGAAGAGCTCCTCTGCGTCTCAGAAGCAGAAGTAAAGCACGGTGCACAGCTCTCCGGGCCGACATTGGGGAAGTCGGGTCCACAAAGTACCCGGGTCTGACCCAGGAGATCGTCGCTCACGTCCTCGTCTGCGATCAACAGCCAACATTTCTACTTTAAACCACGACCGCCGTCTTTCTCCGACCTTAAACCAACGGTTTTAGTTTCTGCCGAGGCAGCGGATCAGACGAACCTGACATTGAACCTTTTCCCTGCCGGTCTCCTGGTCCTCCTGGAATGGGCCGGGTAGTTCTGTATGCTGCTGGTCGCCCAGAGGAGAAACATTACGCGTCACCGCAGAAAGAAAAAGAGCCAATGAGGCAGAGATTAGATTCCTGCATTATCGCTTCCACACAGATCTGCAGGATGATGAGCTGTGAGCCGCCTCGTGTTCTGGGGTCAGCGCCCGGTGGAGGCGTGGGCGGAGAGGAGGCCATGTAATCTGGACATTTTTCTAAATATTTGTGCGTGGGGGCATTCAAATGGTTCTCCACTAATGAAGAAACACACCCACGAGCGCACACACACACACACACACACACAACCACACACACACACACACAAAACAAGAGGCGGGTGGCGAGCGAGCGAGAGGAAGAATTATCTGCTTTGATTGGAAATGCTTCTGCTTATTATGATGATGTATAACTCACACACACATATGAGGGTGTGTGTGTGAGTCCACAAAGCACCCGTGCACGCAAACACACACACACACACACACACACACCCTCCTTTACTTCCTGGTCGTGTCGCTCCTGGTCCAATCAGCAGAAGGGGAATGTGGTTTCTATGCTAATGAGCGTTGGGTCGAGGGTCGCAGGAGATGAGGGAATAAATCTCCACTTCATGATAACGCAAAATCAATCAAATCTGTGACCCCTCTCTTCCTCTTCCTCCTCTTCCTGCTCCTCCTCACCTCCTTCCTCCTCTTTTGTCTTCCATTCTCATTCATAAATCTCCATCGGTATTCTCTCCGCTCTATTCTATTCATTCTTTCATTTATCTCGTGTTTCATATTTCAATAATTCCCCCTCGCTGCTCCTGCCTCCCATCGTTTATCCTCCTCTTCATCACACTTCTCTCCGTCTCTACGGGCTTTTCATCTCGCGACCAGTAAAAGCATCGAGCCGAACACTGAGAAAAGGTGACTTTTGAAAACAATAACGATGACAACATCATAAACAAACCAGCAGACCGACTAACTAATTGATATTTGAATGCAGTCCTCAGCGAGCCGCATGCCTTCTGCAGAATCGCAGTGAAACAAACATGTGATTGACGGCAGAACTGTGGCCAAAGCTCCGGACACGCCCTCTTCCTCTCAGTCATAACTGTGAAACTATGACTCCTCCTGATCAGACCGTCATCCTCTCCTTGGTCTTCTCTCATCGTATTTAATCAATGTGTTTACATCCCCTCATCTTTCCCGTCCCCGCTGTTGGTTTTAATTCCTCCGTGATAAAACATCATTTCTCGTCTGCTTCTCCCCTCCCTTCCTCTGTCTCCATTCCTCCTAATTATATTTGCCATACATATATTTATGGCTGCATTATTAGAGGCAGTGCGGCGGCGGTGCTGTTAAGCTGCAGGATGGTGATGAAGTGTAATGATTACATACGCGGCCGTGAGAGGAAACACCTCTTGTAATGAGACGGGAGACGGCAGCGTCCTGCAAGCGGAACCGGAGACGTCTTAATGCCTCTTCAAATACCATTTAGAACCAGATCCACCCGATAAACGAGAGTAGAACCAAAGCAAATAGAGAAGAGACAAAGCTGTCCGTGACACCAGGAGGAGTTCTCACTAATAAAGCTTTTTCATTCATCTCTTGCCACGTCTAAGGAAACCAATCCCTGACAAACTCTGAGCAACATTGTTTTCTAACGTGGAATAAGGAGCTCAACCAAAAACCTTTCAGTGGCCGAGAGCTGCAGCTCTGAATGTCGCAGGTATTTCTAAAGGCTGTCAAATACTAAAATATTGAAATACTGCAATGCTCATTATGCACCAGAGAGGTGATGGGGAAGAAAACAACTAACCAACTCTTAACTTGAACTCTGTATTCTTTCGAGAGAAAGAAAAAGAGTTGGGCCATCAGTCTGGAGGTCTGCTCTATAGGTCTGGATTATTAACTGGAGGAGAGATGCCTGGTTTTGGGATGTAATACAGGTCTAAAGACTGGACATATTGGATATTTAGAACAGGAGAAGGACTGGTCTACGAACTGGAGGTCTGGGACCGTCTTATAAACTGGAAGATTGTGTTCCAGGAGAGGTCTGTAGACCAGAGGTCTGGTTTATGAACTGGAAGTGGAGGCATGTCGGACTGGTGAGTAAACTGGGGATTTGAGGGGTCAGATTGTTTTTTTTTCTGGGCTTGTGGTACTGGAAGTTGGACTGATCTAAAACCTGGAGACTGGATGTTTGAGGTGAAAGACTGGTCCATGAACGGGGTTCTTGGGGATTTACCACTGTGTGGTTTAGGGTGTAGGACTGGCCTTTTAACCAACATGTGAGCGGTAGTGATGCATCACCTGGATGATGAATGGACGTGTGAAACTGGTCTAGAACCGACATGTCTTAACGTAAACTAACTTGAGGTTTGGCAGAGTGGAACTAGTCTGTAAAGGTTTTAGGATTGGTCTATAAACTAAAGATGGACGGGTGTAGAACCGGTCTATAGTCTGGAGAGGTGGGGTTCAGGACTTCAGAGAGACGTTGGCGTGTCGGACTAGCCACCACATTAGAGGAGTAGAGGACCAGAAACAAGCCAACCCTCCAGTGACCACACGCCAAGACCCCGGAGTTATAGACGTGTACACTTGAAGGTTTGGCAGCGTGGAACTGATCTATGAACTTGACATTTGAGGTTTCAGGACTGGCCTATAAACTGAAGATATGCGGTGATAGATGACGGGTGTCGGTCTTTAAACCGGAGCTTTTAGGCGGCATGACTCGTCTATAACCTTCACACGTGAGGCTCCAGACTGCAAATCTCTGCAAGCATGTATGCATCAGGTTCAGAATGTCAGAGCCTTCCTGCTGCATCACATCTGAGCCTGTCATCCCATCTGGATCGGCTCAACCACCGGGATCAACAGCCAGTCTGTGAGCTGCTGAACATCATCCAGATTAGCTGACAGCGAGGCTAATGAAGAGAAGAATCACACATCTGACGCACGAGGCGCTGACGTACAGGCGGCCAAGAAGAAAGCTGGGAAAGACGCCTGACTGCTGCTCAAGAGTCAGTCTGAGAGCGTGTGTGTGTGTGTGTGTGTGTGTGTGTGTGTGTGTGTGTGTGTGTGTGTGTGTGTGTGTGTGTGTGTGCAGAGCATCATTGAACTGAGCCGCAGTGTGGCACAGACGTCAGCCAAAACAGATTGCACAACACAAAACGGGGATAGATGGCCTGAGAGCAAACATCGCTGTGTGTGTGTGTGTGCATGTGTGTGTGTGTGTGTGTGTGTGTGTGTGTGTGTGTGTGTGTGTGTGTGTGTGTGTGTGTGTGTGCATGTGTGTGTGTGTGTGTGAATGTATGTGTGAAGAGACAACCCCCTGCCCTCCCTCATTTTACTCTCACTCAGCTCTGCAATGCCAGGCCTCCTCCCTCAGCCAATGAGGGAAGCTCGGTGGTTTCGGTGGGGGTTGTGTGTGTGTGTGTGTGTGTGTGTGTGTGTGTGTGTGTGTGTGTGTGTAGCCGTGTCACCGTCTGTCGATGACGTCATGTGGCGGTCACGTGACGCGTGGCGGCAGCAGTGATCCGTCTGCAGACTCGAGTGTCGCACAGAGCAGAAGACATGAAGGTGTAAATATGAAGCAACAACGTTTCATCCTTCTCCGGTTAAACAGTTTGCCATTCGTCACCAATTCTGAGCTGAAACATCAGAAGGTACGCGACCAAACTGGGTTACATCATCAGAGAGTATTGGACTAAACTAAAACTAAATCAGGCTCAAACTGCAGAATATATTCCACTAAACTAGGAAAAGCTCCACAGAATACATCTGACTCAGAGCTCCAATGGATGCTTTGTTCCTGCCAGGTGTCAAAGAACCAAAGAACATCAGACTGAACCAGAGTGAAGATAATAGTGAATACTGGACCAAACTGGGCTCAGACACCAGTGGATACAAGATGAAACACCAGTGATTACTGGACCAAACCAGTCCTCAGTAACCAGCACATGTTTGGACCAATTTAGTGCAAAACCAGTGCTACTTAACCAGTGAATAATAGACCAAACCAGTGCTACTTAACCAGTGAATAATAGATCAAACCAGTGATACTTAACCAGTGAACAATAGACCAAACCAGTGCTACTTAACCAGTGAATAATAGACCAAACCAGTGCTACTTAACCAGTGAATAATAGATCAAACCAGTGATACTTAACCAGTGAACAATAGACCAAACCAGTGATACTTAACCAGTGAACAATAGACCAAACCAGTGCTACTTAACCAGTGAACATTGGACTAAACCAATGCTTCTTAACCAGACAACATTGGACCAAACCAATGCTTCTTAACCAGACAACATTGGACCAAACCAATGCTTCTTAACCAGTGAACATTGGACCAAACCAATGCTTCTTAACCAGTGAACATTGGACCAAACCAATGCTTCTTAACCAGTGAACATTGGACCAAACCAATGCTTCTTAACCAGTGAACATTGGACTAAACCAATGCTTCTTAACCAGACAACATTGGACCAAACCAATGCTTCTTAACCAGACAACATTGGACCAAACCAATGCTTCTTAACCAGACAACATTGGACCAAACCAGTGCTACTGGATATTGGACAAAAGCGTGTAAATCTTTCCCTGTTTGAATACAATAATAGATCGTTAAAATAATTCCTTTCCATCAGTGTCCTGGGTAACTGCCTACATTTCAAAATAAAAGAACCTGCGATAGAGTTTGCTGCCATCAGTCCCAGAAGCTCTGTACTGGGCCGGTTAGAGGAACAAGTTAATACGAAGCCCTGGGAGGCTCATCTCTTCACCTCATCCGTCACCATCCAGGTCCTAAATGGAGTATTGGCAGCTCCCACCCGTCTCCCAGCCGATGATTAATAGATGGAAGCTCTCAGTGGCAGCTCTCGAGGAGGGGAACGCGGCCGCAATGCACCATGGGAGTCCAACGGGCAGAAAAACAACGGGGACAGACCTCAAAATGATGCAGGAAGATAAAACAAATGTTGTGCAATTATAAAAAAGGTGTTAGATTTGCACTGAGATGTTTTAGCAAACTAAAATAAGCAGCAAAGTGGAGCATTTCTTAGAAAAATGTGAAACAAACATTTCCAAACGTCATCTTGTTTCATCTTTTCATGGTTGTTTTTAACATAGAAGAAGAAGAAGAAGAAGAAGAAGAAGCAAAAGAGGAAGAAGAACAAGAACAAGAAGAAGAAGCAGAAGCAAAAGAAGAAGAAGAAGAAGAAGAAGAAGCAGAAGCAAAAGAAGAAGAAGAAGAAGGAGAAGAACAAGAACAAGTAGCAAAAGTAGTAGAAGAAGAAGAAGAAGAAGCAAAAGAAGAAGAAGAAGCAAAAGAGGAAGAAGAACAAGAACAAGTAGCAAAAGTAGAAGAAGCAGAAGCAAAAGAAGAAGAAGCAAAAGAAGAAGAAGAAGAAGAAGAAGCAGAAGAAGAACAAGAACAAGAACAAGAAGCAGTAGCAAAAGTAGAAGAAGCAGAAGCAAAAGAAGAAGAAGCAAAAGAAGAAGAAGAAGAAGCAAAAGAAGAAGAAGAAGCAAAAGAGGAAGAAGAACAAGAACAAGAACAAGAAGCAAAAGAAGAAGAAGCAAAAGAAGAAGAAGAAGAAGAAGCAGAAGCAAAAGAAGAAGAAGAAGAAGGAGAAGAACAAGAACAAGTAGCAAAAGTAGTAGAAGAAGAAGAAGAAGAAGAAGAAGCAAAAGAAGAAGAAGAAGCAAAAGAGGAAGAAGAACAAGAACAAGTAGCAAAAGTAGAAGAAGCAGAAGCAAAAGAAGAAGAAGCAAAAGAAGAAGAAGAAGAAGAAGAAGCAGAAGAAGGAGAAGAACAAGAACAAGAAGCAGTAGCAAAAGTAGAAGAAGCAGAAGCAAAAGAAGAAGAAGCAAAAGAAGAAGAAGAAGAAGCAAAAGAAGAAGAAGAAGCAAAAGAGGAAGAAGAACAAGAACAAGAACAAGAAGCAAAAGAAGAAGAAGCAAAAGAAGAAGAAGAAGAAGAAGAAGCAGAGGAAGAAGAAGAAGCAAAAGAGGAAGAAGAAGAAGCAAAAGAAGAAGAAGAAGCAAAAGAGGAAGAAGAACAAGAACAAGAACAAGAAGCAAAAGAAGAAGAAGAAGAAGAAGAAGCAGAAGAAGAAGAAGAAGCAAAAGAGGAAGAAGAACAAGTAGCAAAAGTAGAAGTAGAAGAACAAGAACAAGAAGCAAAAGAACAAGAAGAAGAAGCAGAAGGAGAAGAACAAGAAGAAGAAGAAGCAAAAGAAGAAGAAGAAGAAGAAGAAGAAGAAGAAGGTTCTCAAACTCTGAAGAACTCTTTGAGTCCATCAGAAACATTCTACATTTGGATATAAATGTTGGGAATACAAAACGTTTGACTAGAACTGAAGGATTCAATCTGGTTCTTTATCCTGTAAAGAGAACACATGACCTATATCGCTACAGGTCACGTGTTCTCTCCCCCGCGTGTCTTATTGAAGCACGGTTCACATTTGGTTCGTCCTCGTCTGCTTTTAAAGGACAACAGTGAACCTCCAGCCAGCAACACGGAGGAAAGATCAGAAAATGGATGTAATTCACGAGACAAACTCTTCTGAACAAAGTCACCGAGTTCAATCTGTGCGTAAAGTCTTCAACTCTTTGAATCGGCCTCCGGTAATAAATATGGATTATGAAAACTATACAGTGTGCGGCCTGCTATCGAGCCTCGCTCCTGAATTAGTGATGAGGTGGACGTACATGGTGCAGAGTGATTGGTAACCATGGCAGCAGGTTTACCTCGAACAGATCAATGAAGACGAGGCTGTGATCAATTAAAACAACTTCAGCACCAATCAGTGGTCCAAGGGACCATAATGCACTTCTCTGATGCATTATAGTGCTATAATAATAATATTTATAATAATAGTATATATTCTAATAATATTTATAATAATAGTATATATATTATAATAATATATAATACTTTGTATAATTACAAACAATAATAATAATATTTATCATAATAATAATATCTATAATAATATTTATCATAATAATAATATCTATAATAATATTATATAATAATATCTATAATAATACTATTTATAAGAATAATATCTATATATAATATCTATAATAAAACTATTTAAAATTGTATATATTATAATAATATTTATAATCACATATAATAATAATATTTATAATAATATATCATAATACTATTCATAATAATATATATAATAATAATAATACTATTTATAATAATAGTATATATTATAATAATATATAATACTATTTATAAATACGTATAATAATAA
Organism: Myoxocephalus aenaeus; assembly: GCA_038501785.1. Lineage (NCBI taxonomy): Eukaryota > Metazoa > Chordata > Actinopteri > Perciformes > Cottidae > Myoxocephalus > Myoxocephalus aenaeus. Next base: position 19,662 of record JBAMJR010000633.1, on the reverse strand, counting down.
TATTTATACAAATACTATATTATAATAACAATAATAATATATCGTTATATTTATAATAATAATGAGCAGATCTGACCTGCTTCTAAATAACTAGAACATGGAGTTTGTCTAATGAAACCGTGAAGATCTCGTCCACGTTATCACGCCACATGTTCAGCGCTTTGCAAATTAATATTCCACTCATATTTGTTTCCATGCATGTTTCCTCAGCTTCAACACGGCGTGACGTTCACGCAGTAGAAGACTATTTCCTGATGCTGCTGAAGCAGAACACGAGGTGGGAGGAGCTTAAACCGTCCTGCCAGCTGGACGCCGCGCTGAAGAAACATGGAGTCATAAATCATAAATCATAAATCACCAGCAGGTCAGAATGGACTGCTGAGTCAGCAGCGCTGCGGCGCCTGACCACGCCGTCAAGTCTTAGAACGAAAGCAGAAAATAGACATCGAGACACACGCTGCCTCTTCATCTTCCTCATCTTCCTCATCTTCCTCATCTTCCTCATTCCTTTCATTCTGACACGGTTTTCACTGAAGTCGTGTTCTTCTGTCGAGTGGGAGAAAACTCATGAGTCATGTTCCACAAATACTGTCGCTGTTTGGATTTATGTTCACGAAACGCACAAATACTCAGGTGTGTGACGCAGCTGCCCACCTCCCACACACACACACACACACACACACACACACACACACACACACACACACACACACACACACACACCCCAATCAGCCAGAGCTCAGGCTGTAATGACGGGCGGCTTAGAGGCCTGATCCTGTTGAGTGGAGGTTAAGACACTTTGTATCCACACGGCTTATCAACCCTGAACACCCAGTCTAGTCCTGGTCCTCTAGACCTCAGTCTAGTCCTGGTCCTCTATAGACCTCAGTCTAGTCCTGGTCCTCTATAGACCTCAGTCTAGTCCTGGTCCTCTAGACCTCAGTCTAGTCCTGGTCCTCTATAGACCTCAGTCTAGTCCTGGTCCTCTATAGACCTCAGTCTAGTCCTGGTCCTCTATAGACCCAGTCTAGTCCTGGTCCTCTATAGATCTCAGTCTAGACCTGGTCCTCTATAGACCTCAGTCTAGACCTGGTCCTCTAGACCTCAGTCTAGACCTGGTCCTCTATAGACCTCAGTGTAGTCCTGGTCCTCTATAGACCTCAGTGTAGTCCTGGTCCTCTATAGACCTCACTCTAGTCCTGGTCCTCTAGACCTCAGTCTAGTCCTGGTCCTCTATAGACCTCAGTGTAGTCCTGGTCCTCTATAGACCTCAGTGTAGTCCTGGTCCTCTATAGACCTCAGTCTAGTCCTGGTCCTCTATAGACCTCAGTGTAGTCCTGGTCCTCTGTAGACCTCAGTCTAGTCCTGGTCCTCTATAGACCTCAGTGTAGTCCTGGTCCTCTATAGACCTCAGTCTAGACCTGGTCCTCTATAGACCTCAGTGTAGTCCTGGTCCTCTATAGACCTCAGTGTAGTCCTGGTCCTCTATAGACCTCAGTGTAGTCCTGGTCCTCTATAGACCTCAGTCTAGTCCTGGTCCTCTATAGACCTCAGTGTAGTCCTGGTCCTCTATAGACCTCAGTCTAGTCCTGGTCCTCTATAGACCTCAGTCTAGTCCTGGTCCTCTATAGACCTCAGTCTAGTCCTGGTCCTCTATAGACCTCAGTGTAGTCCTGGTCCTCTGTAGACCTCAGTGTAGTCCTGGTCCTCTATAGACCTCAGTGTAGTCCTGGTCCTCTAGACCTCAGTCTAGTCCTGGTCCTCTATAGACCTCAGTGTAGTCCTGGTCCTCTATAGACCTCAGTGTAGTCCTGGTCCTCTATAGACCTCAGTCTAGTCCTGGTCCTCTATAGACCTCAGTCTAGTCCTGGTCCTCTATAGACCTCAGTGTAGTCCTGGTCCTCTGTAGACCTCAGTCTAGTCCTGGTCCTCTATAGACCTCAGTGTAGTCCTGGTCCTCTATAGACCTCAGTGTAGTCCTGGTCCTCTATAGACCTCAGTGTAGTCCTGGTCCTCTATAGACCTCAGTGTAGTCCTGGTCCTCTATAGACCTCAGTGTAGTCCTGGTCCTCTATAGACCTCAGTCTAGTCCTGGTCCTCTATAGACCTCAGTCTAGTCCTGGTCCTCTATAGACCTCAGTGTAGTCCTGGTCCTCTATAGACCTCAGTGTAGTCCTGGTCCTCTATAGACCTCAGTGTAGTCCTGGTCCTCTATAGACCTCAGTCTAGTCCTGGTCCTCTATAGACCTCAGTCTAGTCCTGGTCCTCTAGACCTCAGTCTAGACCTGGTCCTCTATAGACCTCAGTGTAGTCCTGGTCCTCTATAGACCTCAGTCTAGTCCTGGTCCTCTATAGACCTCAGTGTAGTCCTGGTCCTCTAGACCTCAGTCTAGTCCTGGTCCTCTAGACCTCAGTGTAGTCCTGGTCCTCTAGACCTCAGTGTAGTCCTGGTCCTCTATAGACCTCAGTCTAGTCCTGGTCCTCTATAGACCTCAGTCTAGTCCTGGTCCTCTAGACCTCAGTCTAGACCTGGTCCTCTATAGACCTCAGTGTAGTCCTGGTCCTCTATAGACCTCAGTCTAGTCCTGGTCCTCTATAGACCTCAGTGTAGTCCTGGTCCTCTATAGACCTCAGTCTAGTCCTGGTCCTCTATAGACCTCAGTGTAGTCCTGGTCCTCTAGACCTCAGTGTAGTCCTGGTCCTCTAGACCTCAGTGTAGTCCTGGTCCTCTATAGACCTCAGTGTAGTCCTGGTCCTCTAGACCTCAGTCTAGTCCTGGTCCTCTATACCTCAGTGTAGTCCTGGTCCTCTATAGACCTCAGTCTAGTCCTGGTCCTCTATAGACCTCAGTCTAGTCCTGGTCCTCTAGACCTCAGTGTAGTCCTGGTCCTCTAGACCTCAGTGTAGTCCTGGTCCTCTATAGACCTCAGTCTAGTCCTGGTCCTCTATAGACCTCAGTGTAGTCCTGGTCCTCTATAGACCTCAGTCTAGTCCTGGTCCTCTATAGACCTCATGTAGTCCTGGTCCTCTATAGACCTCAGTGTAGTCCTGGTCCTCTATAGACCTCAGTCTAGTCCTGGTCCTCTATAGACCTCATGTAGTCCTGGTCCTCTATATACCTCAGTGTAGTCCTGGTCCTCTATAGACCTCAGTGTAGTCCTGGTCCTCTATAGACCTCAGTGTAGTCCTGGTCCTCTATAGACCTCAGTGTAGTCCTGGTCCTCTATAGACCTCAGACTAGTCCTGGTCCTCTATAGACCTCAGTGTAGTCCTGGTCCTCTATAGACCTCAGTCTAGTCCTGGTCCTCTATAGACCTCAGTCTAGTCCTGGTCCTCTAGACCTCAGTCTAGTCCTGGTCCTCTATAGACCTCAGTCTAGTCCTGGTCCTCTAGACCTCAGTCTAGTCCTGGTCCTCTAGACCTCAGTCTAGTCCTGGTCCCCTATAGACCTCAGTGTAGTCCTGGTCCTCTAGACCTCAGTGTAGTCCTGGTCCTCTAGACCTCAGTCTAGTCCTGGTCCTCTCGACCTCAGTGTAGTCCTGGTCCTCTATAGACCTCAGTCTAGTCCTGGTCCTCTAGACCTCAGTCTAGTCCTGGTCCTCTAGACATCAGTCTAGTCCTGGTCCTCTAGACCTCAGTGTAGTCCTGGTCCTCTATAGACCTCAGTGTAGTCCTGGTCCTCTAGACCTCAGTCTAGTCCTGGTCCTCTAGACCTCAGTGTAGTCCTGGTCCTCTATAGACCTCAGTGTAGTCCTGGTCCTCTATAGACCTCAGTGTAGTCCTGGTCCTCTATAGACCTCAGTGTAGTCCTGGTCCTCTAGACCTCAGTGTAGTCCTGGTCCTCTATATACCTCAGTCTAGTCCTGGTCCTCTATAGACCTCAGTGTAGTCCTGGTCCTCTATAGACCTCAGTCTAGTCCTGGTCCTCTATAGACCTCAGTCTAGTCCTGGTCCTCTAGACCTCAGTCTAGACCTGGTCCTCTATAGACCTCAGTGTAGTCCTGGTCCTCTATAGACCTCAGTCTAGTCCTGGTCCTCTATAGACCTCAGTGTAGTCCTGGTCCTCTAGACCTCAGTCTAGTCCTGGTCCTCTAGACCTCAGTGTAGTCCTGGTCCTCTAGACCTCAGTGTAGTCCTGGTCCTCTATAGACCTCAGTCTAGTCCTGGTCCTCTATAGACCTCAGTCTAGTCCTGGTCCTCTAGACCTCAGTCTAGACCTGGTCCTCTATAGACCTCAGTGTAGTCCTGGTCCTCTATAGACCTCAGTCTAGTCCTGGTCCTCTATAGACCTCAGTGTAGTCCTGGTCCTCTATAGACCTCAGTCTAGTCCTGGTCCTCTATAGACCTCAGTGTAGTCCTGGTCCTCTAGACCTCAGTGTAGTCCTGGTCCTCTAGACCTCAGTGTAGTCCTGGTCCTCTATAGACCTCAGTGTAGTCCTGGTCCTCTAGACCTCAGTCTAGTCCTGGTCCTCTATACCTCAGTGTAGTCCTGGTCCTCTATAGACCTCAGTCTAGTCCTGGTCCTCTATAGACCTCAGTCTAGTCCTGGTCCTCTAGACCTCAGTGTAGTCCTGGTCCTCTAGACCTCAGTGTAGTCCTGGTCCTCTATAGACCTCAGTCTAGTCCTGGTCCTCTATAGACCTCAGTGTAGTCCTGGTCCTCTATAGACCTCAGTCTAGTCCTGGTCCTCTATAGACCTCATGTAGTCCTGGTCCTCTATAGACCTCAGTGTAGTCCTGGTCCTCTATAGACCTCAGTCTAGTCCTGGTCCTCTATAGACCTCATGTAGTCCTGGTCCTCTATATACCTCAGTGTAGTCCTGGTCCTCTATAGACCTCAGTGTAGTCCTGGTCCTCTATAGACCTCAGTGTAGTCCTGGTCCTCTATAGACCTCAGTGTAGTCCTGGTCCTCTATAGACCTCAGACTAGTCCTGGTCCTCTATAGACCTCAGTGTAGTCCTGGTCCTCTATAGACCTCAGTCTAGTCCTGGTCCTCTATAGACCTCAGTCTAGTCCTGGTCCTCTAGACCTCAGTCTAGTCCTGGTCCTCTATAGACCTCAGTCTAGTCCTGGTCCTCTAGACCTCAGTCTAGTCCTGGTCCTCTAGACCTCAGTCTAGTCCTGGTCCCCTATAGACCTCAGTGTAGTCCTGGTCCTCTAGACCTCAGTGTAGTCCTGGTCCTCTAGACCTCAGTCTAGTCCTGGTCCTCTCGACCTCAGTGTAGTCCTGGTCCTCTATAGACCTCAGTCTAGTCCTGGTCCTCTAGACCTCAGTCTAGTCCTGGTCCTCTAGACATCAGTCTAGTCCTGGTCCTCTAGACCTCAGTGTAGTCCTGGTCCTCTATAGACCTCAGTGTAGTCCTGGTCCTCTAGACCTCAGTCTAGTCCTGGTCCTCTAGACCTCAGTGTAGTCCTGGTCCTCTATAGACCTCAGTGTAGTCCTGGTCCTCTATAGACCTCAGTGTAGTCCTGGTCCTCTATAGACCTCAGTGTAGTCCTGGTCCTCTAGACCTCAGTGTAGTCCTGGTCCTCTATATACCTCAGTCTAGTCCTGGTCCTCTATAGACCTCAGTGTAGTCCTGGTCCTCTATAGACCTCAGTCTAGTCCTGGTCCTCTATAGACCTCAGTCTAGTCCTGGTCCTCTATAGACCTCATGTAGTCCTGGTCCTCTATAGACCTCAGTCTAGTCCTGGTCCTCTATAGACCTCAGTCTAGTCCTGGTCCTCTATAGACCTCATGTAGTCCTGGTCCTCTATATACCTCAGTGTAGTCCTGGTCCTCTATAGACCTCAGTGTAGTCCTGGTCCTCTATAGACCTCAGTGTAGTCCTGGTCCTCTATAGACCTCAGTGTAGTCCTGGTCCTCTATAGACCTCAGTGTAGTCCTGGTCCTCTATAGACCTCAGACTAGTCCTGGTCCTCTATAGACCTCAGTCTAGTCCTGGTCCTCTATAGACCTCAGTCTAGTCCTGGTCCTCTATAGACCTCAGTCTAGTCCTGGTCCTCTAGACCTCAGTCTAGTCCTGGTCCTCTATAGACCTCAGTCTAGTCCTGGTCCTCTAGACCTCAGTCTAGTCCTGGTCCTCTAGACCTCAGTCTAGTCCTGGTCCCCTATAGACCTCAGTGTAGTCCTGGTCCTCTAGACCTCAGTGTAGTCCTGGTCCTCTAGACCTCAGTCTAGTCCTGGTCCTCTCGACCTCAGTGTAGTCCTGGTCCTCTATAGACCTCAATCTAGTCCTGGTCCTCTAGACCTCAGTCTAGTCCTGGTCCTCTAGACCTCAGTCTAGTCCTGGTCCTCTAGACCTCAGTCTAGTCCTGGTCCTCTAGACCTCAGTGTAGTCCTGGTCCTCTATAGACCTCAGTGTAGTCCTGGTCCTCTAGACCTCAGTCTAGTCCTGGTCCTCTAGACCTCAGTCTAGTCCTGGTCCTCTAGACTTCAGTGTAGTCCTGGTCCTCTATAGACCTCAGTCTAGTCCTGGTCCTCTATAGACCTCAGTGTAGTCCTGGTCCTCTATAGACCTCAGTGTAGTCCTGGTCCTCTATAGACCTCAGTGTAGTCCTGGTCCTCTAGACCTCAGTTCTCTGCTCAGTAGAACTTCGTCCTCTCTGTGAATAATGAGACGAGAACCGGCAGACGGAGGGAAATCCCCTCAAACAGCAGCGAGTGTGTGGACTGCATGTCAGAGTGTGTAGTTGTGTGTCACAGTGTGTAGTTGTGTGTCAGTGTGTCGTTGTGTGTCAGTGTGTCGTTGTGTGTGTCACAGTGTGTCGTTGTGTGTGTCACAGTGTGTAGTTGTGTGTCAGTGTGTCGTTGTGTGTCACAGTGTGTCGTTGTGTGTCGTTGTGTGTGTCACAGTGTGTAGTTGTGTGTCACAGTGTGTAGTTGTGCGTCAGTGTGTAGTTGTGTGTCAGTGTGTCGTTGTGTGTCACAGTGTGTCGTTGTGTGTCAGTGTGTCGTTGTGTGTCAGTGTGTCGTTGTGTGTCACAGTGTGTAGTTGTGTGTCACAGTGTGTAGTTGTGTGTCACAGTGTGTAGTTGTGTGTCAGTGTGTCATTGTGTGTGTCACAGTGTGTAGTTGTGTGTCAGTGTGTAGTTGTGTGTCACAGTGTGTAGTTGTGTGTCAGAGTGTGTAGTTGTGCGTCAGTGTGTCGTTGTGTGTGTCAGAGTGTGTAGTTGTGCGTCAGTGTGTCGTTGTGTGTCACAGTGTGTCGTTGTGTGTCAGTGTGTCGTTGTGTGTCAGTGTGTAGTTGTGTGTCACAGTGTGTAGTTGTGTGTCACAGTGTGTCGTTGTGTGTCAGTGTGTCGTTGTGCGTCAGTGTGTCGTTGTGCGTCAGTGTGTCGTTGTGCGTCAGTGTGTCGTTGTGCGTCAGTGTGTCGTTGTGCGTCAGTGTGTCGTTGTGTGTCAGTGTGTCGTTGTGTGTCATTGTGTGTCAGTGTGTCGTTGTGTCAGTGTGTCGTTGTGTGTCAGTGTGTCGTTGTGTGTCAGTGTGTCGTTGTGTGTCAGTGTGTCAGTGTGTCGTTGTGTGTCAGTGTGTCGTTGTGTGTCAGTGTGTCAGTGTGTCGTTGTGTGTCAGTGTGTCGTTGTGTGTCAGTGTGTCGTTGTGTGTCAGTGTGTCGTTGTGTGTCGTTGTGTGTCGTTGTGTGTCAGTGTGTCGTTGTGTGTCAGTGTGTCGTTGTGTGTCAGTGTGTCAGTGTGTCGTTGTGTGTCAGTGTGTCAGTGTGTCGTTGTGTGTCAGTGTGTCGTTGTGTGTCAGTGTGTCGTTGTGTGTCAGTGTGTCGTTGTGTGTCGTTGTGTGTCGTTGTGTGTCAGTGTGTCGTTGTGTGTCAGTGTGTCGTTGTGTGTCAGTGTGTCAGTGTGTCGTTGTGTGTCAGTGTGTCGTTGTGCGTCAGTGTGTCGTTGTGCGTCAGTGTGTCGTTGTGTGTCAGTGTGTCGTTGTGTGTCAGTGTGTCGTTGTGTGTCGTTGTGTGTCAGTGTGTCGTTGTGTGTCAGTGTGTCGTTGTGCGTCAGTGTGTCGTTGTGTGTCAGTGTGTCGTTGTGTGTCAGTGTGTCGTTGTGTGTCAGTGTGTCGTTGTGCGTCTCTGGCTCTGCAGACATAAACGTGTGTCTGCCTCTCCATCTGTCTCATCACAGTGGGGAGATGTTGAGGAGAATCCGATCCTCCTCCTCCAACTGGAGGTAAACGCTCCTCTGCAGAGACAAACTGATAGCAGCTCACTTCTGCATTCACAACCCAAGTACAGAGGCGTCAGTATGAAATACATAATATTTATACTGAGGAGAAAAACGATTCATTTTGCAGAAGTTGCATCGTACGCTTCTGTAAAGCACAGATACAGAACAGATGTTTCTTAAACACGTTTCATATCAGCTCCTCAATACTACTGGCTCTGGAGAGGGGAACATATTCTGGTTTGTGCATTTTAAATATTCAGGTTTGTGTATTATAAATATTCAGGTTTGTGTATTATAAATGTCCAGGTTAGTGTATGAATAATAACACAACAACTTAACGTAACATAAAATGATAGAGTAACAACGCAGTAGCGCAACAACGTAGCTACAACAACGTAGAGCAACACCGTAGAGCAACACCGTAGAGCAACACCGTAGCTACAACAACGTAGCTACAACAATATAGCTACAACAACGCAGTAGCGCAACACCGTAACTACAACAACGTAGCTACAACAACGTAGCTACAACAACGTAGCTACAACAACGCAGTAGCGCAACACCGTAACTACAACGTAGCTACAACAACGTAGCTACAACAACGTAGCTACAACAACGCAGTAGCGCAACACCGTAACTACAACAACGTAGCTACAACAACGTAGAGCAACAACGTAGCGCAACAACGTAGCTACAACAACGTAGCTACAACAACGTAGAGCAACAATGTAGCACAACAACGTAACGCAACAACGTAGCGCAACAACGTAGCTACATTAATATGGCTACAACAACGCAGTAGCGCAACAACGTAGAGCAACAACGTAGAGCAACAACGTAGCGCAACAACGTAGCTACAACAACGTAGCGCAACAACGTAGCGCAACAACGTAGCTACAACAACGTAGCTACAACAACGTAGAGCAACAACGTAGCTACAACAACGTAGCTACAACAACGTAGAGCAACAACGTAGCTACAACAACGTAGCTACAACAACGTAGCGCAACAACGTAGCTACAACACTACATTGTAAAGTAACAATGTAAAGTAACAGTGTGACATAATGTAACAACGTATCAATGCAACGTGACGTCAGTGTCACGTTACACGGGCCTCCTTTGTTTTCTCTCCTCTCGTTTCTGACCTCGCCTCCTGCAGACCGACAGGCTCAGAAGAGAAGAAGAAGTGAGACGAGCTGTTGAAGGCGTCAGACCTGATTAATCGCTGGCAGAGAAGGTGAAGTGATTCCAAACAGTGATTCAACCTGAGCGCTCCGTAATGAGAAAAGAGCCCGGCTGCCTTCAGCCTAATACAGACGTCTACATGTTAATTAGACTGGCACGCCTGAGCGCAAGGTGTGTGTGTGTGTGTGTGTGTGTGTGTGTGTGTGTGTGTGTGTGTGTGTGTGTGTGTGTCTCTCCTGAGGACCCGTGCTGCTGACGGTGGTTCTCAGTCTGTAGACTCGATCAGAGAGAAGTAATAATTGAATCTCTGCAGCGAGCAGCTCATCAGGACAGGAAGTGGGATAAAAGAGACGCTCCGGACTCGTTCTACATTTTCTCTTTGGCGCCTGCTTTCAGAACAACCTCATCACACACCTGACACCTGACACCCGACACCCGACACCGCCGCTCAGGTGCGACTGAGAGTGTGAAGAGAGCTGCATTAGAAAGAGGTGAATCCTCCTGCAGGGAAACTGGAAATAGATCATAAAGATCATTTAAATGAACCGGTTTGAATAAAGTATGATGCGCAAAAAATACATTTACTCAATTATACGCGACATGTTGAGGTACTTGTACTTTACTTCTCCTCCACTACATCTCAGATGAACATATTGTACTTTTTACTGATTTTTCAGATTCAGGTTAGTGATACTAAATATAATGACCTAATTAATCATGATGCTTATTTATAGCTTAAGCTGCACATTTACAAGATGTAACATTTAAGTGATGACCTCGTTAATAATAATAATAGTACTTTTGGTACTTTAAGTACATTTACATGCTCATTCTTTGATACTTTTACTTGAGTAACGGTTTGAATGCAGTACTTTTACTTGTAACAGAGTATTAAAACTTTCAATAAAGTACAAATGAGTCCTGATGCTTTTATTGTGAAGCAGCAGCAACAGGAAACGTTGCGTTTGCATCGGCAGTGATGGAATATAAATAAATCTCTAGCCATATTAACAATAACATTGTACATAAGGATGATTCTTAATTAATAGTTTTACTTTGTTTCCCCAACAGATTGTTTCTTTAATGTGAAGGACTTCCTGTCTTCCCATCATTCTATAAAGGAGGAGTTTTAATAAACATGAATTAGAACCAAAGTATGAAGCATTCATGACACGCCGTCTGCTCGTTGGTGACAGGTGCTGAAAAGCCTCGTCAGAGTACCGTAACGTCCGACGGGACATTAAACACATCACCAGTCTGATTCACGCGTTATTCACAGGGATATCACAGGCCTGCTGGTCTTCACCTCTTCTTAAGCGTCATCGTCATCATCATCATCATCATCATCTCTCGGTCCGTTTATGGCTTCTTTAGATTATTAATGCTGCTTCTTTTTGTGTCAACACTTTGTTTCTTTCCTGTTTTCAAACATTTCAAAATAAAACGAGGTCCCCTTCCTGCAACACGTCCTCGTCCAGCGGCTCATTTGATGAAGTTACTCCTCTTCTCTTGTTTTGTTTGTTTGTCTCGTACTTTTTTCTTTTGTTCTTTGTTTTGTTGTCTTTTTGTTTTCACGTTGAATGTGAGCTAAACTCCAATATTATAAATGATCAGCAGGTTTGGGGCTACGATGTATCGACCAGTAACACATATTGTGACCAATAAGAAAAGGTCTCCGATGGTTTCAGGTCTAGAATTATTACTCAATAATCAATAAGCAGCCTCTGTACATATTATTTCCTATGAAAAGGGGATTAAGTGTTAAGTCATATGAACTGTCTGTTGACGCTCAGGATTGAATCTCACAAACCCTCCTCAGATTTATCCGTTTCCCAAAAGCATCGTAACTTTATCGTCGAGTCACAAATCAGGATTTATGAATACGGCAGTTATGTTTCTTCTGTGACGAATCCTTTCGTTCATAAACGTCTAAACACAGAAATGAGGATCGAACGACATCCACAAATATAAACCTGCGTATCCACGAGGCGGCCGCTTCATTTCACGTTTGAGCTTTTGAGTTTATGAGCCTCTCAGCATTGTTGACGGTAAACTATTAGCTTTAATTTCCACAGACAACGATTCCAGCTCTAAAACATTTAGATTTATGTATTTTTAATAGACAGAAGCTTTACAAGGAGCATCCGTCATTGTGTGGAAACCTTCTGGTTAGAACAGGACGTCAACGCCTCCAGAACACGGAGAGCAGAGGATCATTAGGCTCCTCCCCCTCACTAGAGGAAGACACGGCCGTGACCTTCTCTCCCTCCTCGTCTTCCTCAACTCACTCCTCTTCTCTCGGGTTTCACAACGAGGAACAAGGATGTTCTGTCGGCTCGTCCGCTGGATTCTCTGTTTCTGGTTCTTCAACACGCGTTCAGGCTTTAGTGGCTTTGAGGAACGGGGTTATGCCGATATGAAACCTATTAGTTCTTTATTCAGGAACAAGACTACAAGCTACTAAATAATGAGGAAGATGACGCCCAGCGAGACGCCGACTGTCTGTTTCTTTCTTTCTCAGGACGTTGCGTCACATCTACGACTCGAACGCCGGTCTCCTGGTTGAAGGTCCGTGTTTGTTGGACCAATGGACCTCCGCTCCGCCAGAACTCAGTCTCGTTCCCCGGCTCGTAGACTCTAGACCTCCAGACGTTTAGTCGTCCTCCTTCAGACCGGCTCGTAGACTCTAGACCTCCAGACGTTTAGTCCTCCTCCTTCAGACCGGCTCGTAGACTCTAGACCTCCAGACGTTTAGTCCTCCTCCTTCAGACCGGCTCGTAGACTCTAGACCTCCAGACATTTAGTCGTCCTCCTTCAGACCGGCTCGTAGACTCTAGACCTCCAGACGTTTAGTCGTCTTTCCTTCAGACCGGCTCGTAGACTCTAGACCTCCAGACGTTTAGTCGTCTTTCCTTCAGACCGGCTCGTAGACTCTAGACCTCCAGACGTTTAGTCGTCCTCCTTCAGACCGGCTCGTAGACTCTAGACCTCCAGACGTTTAGTCGTCTTTCCTTCAGACCGGCTCGTAGACTCTAGACCTCCAGACGTTTAGTCCTCCTCCTTCAGACCGGCTCGTAGACTCTAGACCTCCAGACGTTTAGTCCTCCTCCTTCAGACCGGCTCGTAGACTCTAGACCTCCAGACGTTTAGTCCTCCTCCTTCAGACCGGCTCGTAGACTCTAGACCTCCAGACGTTTAGTCGTCTTTCCTTCAGACCGGCTCGTAGACTCTAGACCTCCAGACGTTTAGTCCTCCTCCTTCAGACCGGCTCGTAGACTCTAGACCTCCAGACGTTTAGTCCTCCTCCTTCAGACCGGCTCGTAGACTCTAGACCTCCAGACATTTAGTCCTCCTCCTTCAGACCGGCTCGTAGACTCTAGACCTCCAGACGTTTAGTCGTCCTCCTTCAGACCGGCTCGTAGACTCTAGACCTCCAGACGTTTAGTCGTCTTTCCTTCAGACCGGCTCGTAGACTCTAGACCTCCAGACGTTTAGTCCTCCTTCAGACCGGCTCGTAGACTCTAGACCTCCAGACATTTAGTCCTCCTCCTTCAGACCGGCTCGTAGACTCTAGACCTCCAGACATTTAGTCGTCCTCCTTCAGACCGGCTCGTAGACTCTAGACCTCCAGACGTTTAGTCCTCCTCCTTCAGACCGGCTCGTAGACTCTAGACCTCCAGACGTTTAGTCGTCCTCCTTCAGACCGGCTCGTAGACTCTAGACCTCCAGACGTTTAGTCCTCCTCCTTCAGACCGGCTCGTAGACTCTAGACCTCCAGACGTTTAGTCGTCTTTCCTTCAGACCGGCTCGTAGACTCTAGACCTCCAGACGTTTAGTCGTCCTCCTTCAGACCGGCTCGTAGACTCTAGACCTCCAGACGTTTAGTCCTCCTCCTTCAGACCGGCTCGTAGACTCTAGACCTCCAGACGTTTAGTCCTCCTTCAGACCGGCTCGTAGACTCTAGACCTCCAGACGTTTAGTCGTCCTCCTTCAGACCGGCTCGTAGACTCTAGACCTCCAGACATTTAGTCGTCCTCCTTCAGACCGGCTCGTAGACTCTAGACCTCCAGACATTTAGTCCTCCTCCTTCAGACCGGCTCGTAGACTCTAGACCTCCAGACGTTTAGTCGTCCTCCTTCAGACCGGCTCGTAGACTCTAGACCTCCAGACGTTTAGTCGTCCTCCTTCAGACCGGCTCGTAGACTCTAGACCTCCAGACGCGTCAACAGGGTGATACAAGTGCCAGATGTTGAGATTCACCACAGTTCTGATTAATACACTTTTGTTTCATCCAATAAAGCAGAAGAGCTGCAATAAAAAGAGATAAAAAGAGATTTGGGCTGATGTAAAGATGGCTCCATCTGGGTGGTTAATGGGTGCACTGGTGCTGCTGGTTTAACGGCCGTCCTGACAGGAAGCTGACGGGAAGGAGGCCGACAGGAAGCCGTGAAGTCTGAACACTTTAAGGTGTTTCATCTGGACCTTCCGTTGTGTGGTGAAGCTTCCTGTCCGAGGTTAGCTTCACCAATAACCCTGAGACGTAGTTTAGCCTTTAACCTTCCTGCAGGTAACCGCGACAGACGGACACGAGCAGCGCTGGTTTCTCGTCCGCTCCGAGGCGCCTCGTTACTGTTGTTTCTCTTCACTCGAGCCGACTCCGCTCAGCGGGAACATCCACATCAAAGCCCGGCTCTCAGATTAACCTTCTCGCCGGTGGCGAGCGCGGTGACGGCGAGGAACACTAATGTTGAGCGAAGCCGCGAGAGTCGATCAGAGAGACGCCGTCAGAGCGGGAGTTCATCATCCGGGCGCCAGTGATTCATCCTGAGAGACGGATGAGGACCGAATACTGAGACAATCAGCTGTGTGAGGAAAACATCCTGCACCAAATATATATATATATATATAGCGCTTGGTTTTTGGCCATCAGCATCTTGGTTTCTAGCCGTCGCCATCTTGCTTTCTGACAGTCGCCATCTTGCTTTCCGACCGTCGCCATCTTGCTTTCCGACCGTCGCCATCTTGCTTTCTGACCGTCGCCATCTTGTCGTAGGATTAGTAGTAGTAGTAGTAGTAGTGGCAGTACTACCAGTAGCAGTACTACCAGTAGCAGTATAATTAATACTACTACATAGGGAGTAGTCACAAAAGTAGCAGTAATAGTATTCATTGTGTAAAGTTTTTTAAGTTAAAACAAAGTGAAAGCTGATGAATAAGTTACACACACACACACACACACACACACACACACACACACACACACACACTATTCATCCTCTCATCTCATTATGATTATCACATCTCTCTATCTCTCTCCACCGACTGTCTCCACCCGCCCACCACATCCCGGGGTTGACATCAAACGCTGCTGAAGTAGACCCCTCTATTAGAAACGCTGTGGAGACGTCCTCACCAGCGATCTGCACAACCACAAACACGCAGCTCATTAAACACAACTCAACACCGCCGTGTGTGTGTGTCTTCATTAGTAAGACATCTTTTTTTTCTTCATGTGATTCTCTGCAGACAAACAAAATGATGTGATACTAGTTTGTGTACAGAAGATTTAGTGCACGTTTAAAAGTCAATATGTTTGTTATTTTATTATCAATATGTCATAAATGCTCTCATGTAGAGCAACCTCCAAAGATGCATGTGTTAAAGCTGCATTCTCTCTCCTGACCACCAGGGGTGACTCCTCTGGTTGTATAGAAGTCTATGCTTCATGTGTTAAAGCTGCATTCTCTCTCCTGACCACCAGGGGGCGACTCCTCTGGTTGTATAGAAGTCTATGCTTCATGTGTTAAAGCTGCATTCTCTCTCCTGACCACCAGGGGAGACTCCTCTGGTTGTATAGAAGTCTATGCTTCATGTGTTAAAGCTGCATTCTCTCTCCTGACCACCAGGAGGCGACTCCTCTGGTTGTATAGAAGTCTATGCTTCATGTGTTAAAGCTGCATTCTCTCTCCTGACCACCAGGGGGTGACTCCTCTGGTTGTATAGAAGTCTATGCTTCATGTGTTAAAGCTGCATTCTCTCTCCTGACCACCAGGGGGCGACTCCTCTGGTTGTATAGAAGTCTATGCTTCATGTGTTAAAGCTGCATTCTCTCTCCTGACCACCAGGGGGCGACTCCTCTGGTTGTATAGAAGTATATCCTTCATCTGTTAAAGACTCCAGAGCCACCAGATATGTCACTTCCTGTTCACTGGTTCCAAAAAACAAGATGGCGACGGACAAAAAATGTTTTCCCGCATCAAAAAACTGTTTCAGTAAGTTTGAATGAGATGAAACATCAAACAGAATCTTTTATAACTCGACACGTTGTTGTTTTTTACATTTGATTGATGCTGCGACACATTTGGGTCAGTAGAAAAAAAATAAAGTACGTCGGTTTGACAGCCAGCGTTCTGCTTTACCTTTAAAGTGTTGGTCCTGTTTTAAACACGGCGTCATCTGCATATATAACACTAATAATACATCATACTCTAATTAGCTGTAATACTTGAGTACAATAAACTACATCGAGAAATCCATTAAAGTGGTTGAAGATGTGCTGTTTAAGAAATGTCTGTTACAAAACAAATTCTTGAGTTGTTATTCACTCAAACAGGAAGTGAGTGTGAAACGAAGACCTCCAGCAGGAAACGTGATCTATTTTTACGTGAACGCAGTATTTATAGACGGCTGCTTTAATATTGAAGAGTTAGAATGGAGGAAACACTGCAGCTGCAGGAGGAAGCAGCAGGAGGAAGCTGGAGGAGAAAGCAGGAGGAGGAAGAAGCTGGAGGAGGAAGCAGCAGGAGGAAGAAGCTGGAGGAAGCTGGAGGAGGATCCAGCAGGAGGAAGCTGGAGGAGGAAGCAGCAGGAGGAAGAAGCAGCAGGAGGAAGAAGCTGGAGGAAGAAGCAGCAGGAGGAAGAAGCAGCAGGAGGAAGAAGCTGGAGGAAGAAGCTGGAGGAGGAAGCAGCAGGAGGAAGAAGCTGGAGGAAGAAGCTGGAGGAGGAAGCAGCAGGAGGAAGAAGCAGGAGGAGGAAGCAGGAGGAGGAAGCAGCAGGAGGAAGGAGGAGGAGGAGGAGGAAGCAGGAGGAGGAAGAAGGAGGAGGAGGAAGCAGCAGGAGGAAGAAGCAGGAGGAAGAAGGAGGTGGAAGAAGCTGGAGGAAGAAGCTGGAGGAGGAAGCAGCAGGAGGAAGAAGCTGGAGGAAGAAGCAGGAGGAGGAAGCAGCTGGAGGAGGAAGCAGCAGGAGGAAGAAGCTGGAGGAAGAAGCAGGAGGAAGAAGGAGGTGGAAGAAGCTGGAGGAAGAAGCTGGAGGAGGAAGCAGCAGGAGGAAGAAGGAGGAGGAAGAAGCTGGAGGAGGAAGCTGGAGGAGGAAGCAGCAGGAGGAAGAAGCTGGAGGAGGAAGAAGCTGGAGGAAGAAGCAGGAGGAAGAAGGAGGAGGAGGAAGCAGGAGGAGGAAGAAGGAGGAGGAGGAAGCAGCAGGAGGAAGAAGCTGGAGGAAGAAGCAGGAGGAGGAAGCAGCAGGAGGAAGAAGGAGGAGGAGGAAGCAGGAGGAGGAAGCAGCAGGAGGAAGAAGCTGGAGGAAGAAGCTGGAGGAGGAAGCAGCAGGAGGAAGAAGCTGGAGGAGGAAGCAGCAGGAGGAGGAAGCAGGAGGAGGAAGAAGCTGGAGGAGGAAGAAGCTGGAGGAGGAAGCAGCAGGAGGAAGAAGCTGGAGGAAGAAGCTGGAGGAGGAAGAAGCTGGAGGAGGAAGCAGCAGGAGGAAGAAGCTGGAGGAGGAAGAAGCTGGAGGAGGAAGCAGCAGGAGGAAGAAGCTGGAGGAGGAAGAAGCTGGAGGAGGAAGCAGCAGGAGGAAGAAGCAGGAGGAAGAAGGAGGAGGAAGAAGCTGGAGGAAGAAGCTGGAGGAGGAAGCAGCTGGAGGAGGAAGAACCAGGAAGAAGAAGCAGGAGGAGGAAGCAGGAGGAGGAAGAAGCTGGAGGAAGCAGCAGGAGGAAGAAGGAGGAGGAGGAAGCAGGAGGAGGAAGAAGGAGGAGGAGGAAGCAGCAGGAGGAAGAAGCTGGAGGAAGAAGGAGGAGGAGGAAGCAGGAGGAGGAAGAAGCAGCAGGAGGAAGAAGGAGGAGGAAGAAGCAGCAGGAGGAAGACGCTGGAGGAAGAAGCAGCAGGAGGAAGAAGGAGGAGGAAGAAGCAGCAGGAGGAAGAAGGAGGAGGAAGAAGGAGGAGGAAGAAGCAGGAGGAAGAAGCAGGAGGAGGAAGCTGGAGGAGGAAGATGGAGGAGGAGGAAGAAGCAGGAGGAGGAGGAAGATGGAGGAGGAGGAAGATGGAGGAGGAAGAAGCAGGAGGAAGCTGAAGGAGGAGGAAGATGGAGGAGGAGGAAGATGGAGGAGGAAGAAGATGGAGGAGGAGGAGGAGGAGGAAGATGGAGGAGGAGAAGATGGAGGAGGAAGAAGCAGGAGGAAGCTGAAGGAGGAGGAAGATGGAGGAGGAAGAAGCTGGAGGAGGAAGAAGCAGGAGGAAGCTGAAGGAGGAGGAAGCTGAAGGAGGAGGAAGATGGAGGAGGAGGAAGATGGAGGAGGAGGAAGATGGAGGAGGAAGAAGCAGGAGGAAGCTGAAGGAGGAGGAAGATGGAGGAGGAAGAAGAAGCAGGAGGAGGAGGAAGATGGAGGAGGAGGAAGATGGAGGAGGAAGAAGCAGGAGGAAGCTGAAGGAGGAGGAAGATGGAGGAGGAGGAAGATGGAGGAGGAAGAAGCAGGAGGAAGCTGAAGGAGGAGGAAGCTGAAGGAGGAGAAGATGGAGGAGGAGGAAGATGGAGGAGGAAGAAGCAGGAGGAAGCTGAAGGAGGGAGGAAGATGGAGGAGGAGGAAGATGGAGGAGGAGGAAGATGGAGGAGGAGGAAGCGACTGGTGACAGTGACTGGTTTCTACTTCCTGCTTCAGGATTACGTAATATCACTTAGTAATAACATACATGACCATATCTACACATCACGGTACATTTAGATTTCTTCAGATGAATTCTGTTCAGTCTGAGACTAAAAAGGTGATGTAATGAATTAATGATGTAATGAATTAAAAACAACAAATAATCAATAAGCAGCTGGAAGCACTCAGCTGTCAATCATCCTCTCAGCCGCTTGTTATGAGGAAGGAGGCCGAGCCGGATCAATGCACAGACAAATGTGTGTTCTGCCCTGTGCACACACACACACACACCACACACACACACACACACACACACACACACACACACACACACACACACACACACACTCCAGTGTGTGTGTGTGTGTGTGTGTGTGTGTGTGTGTGTGTGGTGTGTGTGTGTGTGTGTGTGTGGGTGTGTGTGTGTGTGTGTGTGCACCAGCTGGCCACCAGTTATTGCCCTCACTGGGGAGAACTGGGTGTAAAAAGGAAGGGGGGATGGGGATTAAAAGGATGGATGAGGGGTGAGTGAGGAAGAGGAGGATGAAGAAGAAGAGAGGAGAGATAAAAGAGAAGGAGAAGGGCAGCAAAAGATGAAGGGATGGAGTGATGAGGGAATAAGGAGGACACACATGTGGTCATGACAAAGAAAAGAAAGAGAGACGAAAGGCTGGACGGCAGAGGAAGGAAAGAAGGAAGAAAGGATTGAGAAGGAGAGAAGGAAGAAAGGATGAGAAGGAGAGGAAGGAGAGAAGGAAGAAAGGATGAGAAGAGAGAGAAGGAAGAAAGGATGAGAAGGAGAGAAGGAGAGAAGGAAGAAAGGATGAGAAGGAGAGAAGGAAGAAAGGATGGAAGGATGAGAAGGAGAGAAGGAAGAAAGGATGAGAAGGAGATAAGGAGAGAGGAAGAAAGGATGAGAAGGAGAGAAGGAGAGAAGGAAGAAAGGATGAGAAGGAGAGAAGGAAGAAAGGATGAGAAGGAGAGAAGGAGAGAAGGAAGAAAGGATGAGAAGGAGAGAAGGAAGAAAGGATGAGAAGGAGAGAAGGAAGAAAGGATGAGAAGGAGAGAAGGAGAGAAGGAAGAAAGGATGAGAAGGAGAGAAGGAGAGAAGGAAGAAAGGGATGAGAAGGAGAGAAGGAAGAAGGATGAGAAGGAGAGAAGGAAGAAAGGATGAGAAGGAGAGAAGGAAGAAAGGATGTAGAAGGAGAGAAGGAGAGAAGGAAGAAAGGTATGAGAAAGGAGAGAAGGAGAGAAGGAAGAAAGGATGAGAAGGAGAGAAGGAAGAAAGGATGGAAGGATGAGAAGGAGAGAAGGAAGAAAGGATGGACGGATGCAACTAAGAGAATGAGGAAAGGATGGAAGGATGAGACTAAGAGAACGAGGAAAGGATG
>JBAMJR010000632.1:122500-128461 GCA_038501785.1 Myoxocephalus aenaeus | reverse complement strand
ATTCTGACTCTGCGTCCTCGGAGTTCTAACCCTCCACCGCCCTCCTTTGTTGAGACGCTTTGGACTTCTGGAGCCGTCCCTAGGAGGTGACTGTTAGCTTAACTTCCAGTTCTGTTTTCATGTTATCAATTGGTTGCACACGACATTCAAGAGGCATCAATGTCAGTTTCATACATTACACTAATTACCTGTTTGACAATTTCAATTGACGTGTTTTTGCACATTTGTTCTCAACT
Organism: Myoxocephalus aenaeus; assembly: GCA_038501785.1. NCBI lineage: Eukaryota > Metazoa > Chordata > Actinopteri > Perciformes > Cottidae > Myoxocephalus > Myoxocephalus aenaeus. Next base: position 128,225 of record JBAMJR010000632.1, on the reverse strand, counting down.
GACTTTTCTCAGAGCCGTTTACATTCTGATGGAAAGAATATTAATATGTGGAGCTGACGGTCAAGTGTTATCTACAGAGAAGCAAAGCCATGTTGTAGTTTGTTATATTGAATAAAAGTTCTCACGAGTCAGAACATAATTCAGGAAGTCCCAGCAGAGTTGGTGTGAAAACTAGATAATATTCACACAGTCGAAACCTCAAAGCAGAAGTTGCACTAAAGACCATCAGAGCGGACCAGACGCCCTCATAACAGCTCTCATTCAGGACTGCAGAGGGATTTTAAACATTTGTTCAGGATGAACAGAAATCCAATGGATGAAATAGGTACTTTAAAATATTATAATGTTCATGTGTCTGCATGTAGACTCTATCTACTGTACCTGTATGTACCAGGATGATGATGTGTTGGTAATGCATGATGCTTCTGGTGACAACACCCGAACGCCAAAAGGGTTGAAAATACCAATAATTTCAAGTTGCATCTTTTGTTTTGTGTTTCCACTCTGATCAACACACTGGAACCATCATATTTAATGTATGTTGTCGCTCAGAGTAAAGTAAGAAACAATTAGTATTATAATGAATATTACAATGTATAAATTCATTATGAAATCCATCTTTAGTGTCAGTGTGCTCATCATATTGGGAGTAAAACTGCATATAAATATTAGTGTTTGATCTGTTTATCTTTCAGAGGAAATCAAAGAGGAAGGTGACTATGTTAATGATCCAGTCCGTACTGTGGATGAAGTGGCAGCTCCTCCAGGTGCATTATGAACACAACACATTTCATACATCTAATGTCAGTCATGATGAATCAAATCTCATTTGACTGAGTTAAATCAACCTCATTGATCCATCTTTGTCCCCATGTGTCTGTCAGACCAGAGGCTTCTCTTCTTCCCTCGGTCTCTTCCACCGATAGCAGTGTGTTGGCTGATTCTGTTGCTCATCATGGGCCTTCGTGTCTACTGTGAGTAGCTTCTATGTGAGCCTCCCTTCACAAGAGTTTCTTCTTAGCTTGTTGGTAGTTTATCTGAATGTTTATCTCAGTTAGAATAAATCAATCTCTGTATCATCTGAAGTTTTTAACCTTTTTAGTACAAAATTCACTCTTTGTGACGTTGAGAGGGACTTTTGGTACTAAAGAAACATTATGTGAAGATTAGGTTGGAAACATGTGAACCCATAATGTAATGTATATTATGATCATGAAATGGATGGATGGATATAATCATGTAAAACACATTTCTTATTGAGTTTTTATGTGTTGTATAAATATATTTGTGTTGAAAACAAAGTCACCAACACTTTCCTCCGTCTGTCACCGTAGATACTTCTGTCATTTCTGAACACGACGTTAAGCTGGAGGCAGAAAACCAGAACCTGATGGAACAAAACCAGGATCTGAAGACACAAAACCAGGATCTGAAGACACAAAACCAGGACCTGAAGACACAAAACCAGGTCCTGAAGACACAAAACCAGGACCTGAAGACACAAAACCAGGACCTGAAGACACAAAACCAGGACCTGAAGACACAAAACCAGGTCCTGAAGACACAAAACCAGGACCTGAAGACACAAAACCAGGATCTGAAGACACAAAACCAGGACCTGAAGACACAAAACCAGGATCTGAAGACACAAAACCAGGACCTGAAGACACAAAACCAGGTCCTGAAGACACAAAACCAGGACCTGAAGACACAAAACCAGGACCTGAAGACACAAAACCAGGACCTGAAGACACAAAACCAGGTCCTGAAGACACAAAACCAGGACCTGAAGACACAAAACCAGGACCTGAAGACACAAAACCAGGATCTGAAGAACCAGATGAACAATTTAACACAACAAATACAAAACATGGAGAAGAACTGGAATGAGGGCAACATCAGCAGAGCTCAGTGGAGCATCGATACCTACTGCCGCAAAGACAAGGATGGTGGTATGATCAGACTCCTTTATTTAGGTAAAAACTAACCAATAATAACATCATAATGAAGGTGTTTATTGTCTGCTCTCTGTTCTTATAGTGAGACAGTGTGAAGCGTGTAAGGATACCTGGGGACAGAGGGGGAACAACTGCTATACGTATTTTGGTAAACCTCATCATCAGATGACCTGGGAAGAAGCTCGAGAAAACTGCAGAGGAAAGAATTCAGATTTGACTGTTGCACATACTGAAGAGGAAAAGGTAACGAGAGAACTGTGGGAATGTTTATGACACAATTATTAAAATGATATGTATTTCCTGTAGGTGAGTCTGAAGGCATGTTTACCAGTATTTACGTATAAATATAAATAATATAAATAATCACTTACATCCTCAGGACAATTACTCACAGTTACACACCCTTTACACACTCTTCTCTTTAAATACACACATGACACTTTAATAGCATACTTTTGATTTGATTGTTTTGTTTTTGTAAGTTTTCTTATTTAAGTTATGTGTTTTCTTATTGCATTAGTTGTATTGTCACGCACCAACCACCAAGCCAGATTCCTTGTATATGTAACATACTTATAATAAACGTATAATAAATGGTTTCTGATTCGGTAAAAAATAAATAGATGTTTACATTCAGTATCTAATAATTGTTTCTGTTACTTCAGGGCGCAATCAAGTGGGCTGGATACTGGTTTGGCCTGAGAGTTGAAGGAGGGAGCTGGAAGTGGATCGATGGAACTGAGCTGAGTGACAGGTAAGAGACACATTGTTCAACTCTTTGAGTCATATGTTCTATCAGCCTTTGGTCTAAACATCATGTTGTTCCTTCAGCTCCTGGATAGGAGAACCTACTGAAGGTCACTGTGCCGTTACCGACGAGGGCCAACCATGGAGCTCAGCTCTGTGTGGAGACAGAAAAAAATGGATCTGCGTCCAGGAAGCTTTAACTGTTTAACTTCTCACACTTCATACTTCAGAATACTGGATTCTCTGCAAAGATGAATTACGTGTCTGATAATATTAATTGGCTTATATAAATCAAGTGTGCGTATGTGTGGTTGTTTCTGTGTGCATCTTCATTAGAGACTTCCAGATTAAATGTTGTTTTTTTCTGACCAACTTTCTCAAAGCTTCCTGTTTCTTCTTGCCATGTGACATTTGAAATGGTCACCATTTGAAGAGCTGCATCCTCTCAAGAGGACGATCCCAGAGATGTTTTGCTAATTTGTATTTGTAAAGAATGTCAAAACAAATATACATATGTAGAGGTGAGAGTAGAATATGTGCTTTCTATCTAGAAGTGATTCTCTATCACATTGAATGAAAATGCTGGCACACGTTGTTGTTGTCGTCTTTTTTTTCTCACATGAACGTGACTGAACAGGAAGCACAAACGCATCGCTGGGGCAGTACGTGTCAGTTATTAGGGAAGTGGATATGATAAGAAGATAATAACAACACACTATTTAGCATTAGTAAAGCATGAGTAAACAATTAATTCATCATTTATAAAGCATTGTTCCAACACTCATAAGTAACTCATTAGTATGCAATTCAAAAACAGTTATAAATGTTTTATTCTTGATTAATAAGCTTGACTATTATGCGTTTCATGATTGGGTTTCCATACTTTATAAATGATGGATTCTCCATTTGAAAATTAAGTAATATATATTGCAAACCAATTAATTAATATATATTGCAAATCAATTATTAAGGACTTATAGATGATGCACTAATGGTTAATGTGTGCTTTATAAATGGCTAAAAAGTTAAACAATTTAAATTCCAGCGTGTCCTCGGTCTTCCCCGGGGTCTCCTACCAGTTGGACGTGCCTGGAAAACCTCTAATGGAGGCGTCCAGGAGGCATCCTGACTAGATGCTGAACCACCTCAGCTGACTCCTTTCACACGAAGGAGCAGCGACTCGACTCCAAGCTCCCTCCTGATGTCCGAGCTCCTTACCCTATCTCTAAGGCTGAGCCCTACAGAGGAAACTCATCTCCTTACTCTATCTCTAAGGCTGAGCCCTACAGAGGAAACTCATCTCCTTACCCTATCTCTAAGGCTGAGCCCTACAGAGGAAACTCATCTCCTTACCCTATCTCTAAGGCTGAGCCCTACAGAGGAAACTCATCTCCTTACTCTATCTCTAAGGCTGAGCCCTACAGAGGAAACTCATCTCCTTACCCTATCTCTAAGGCTGAGCCCTACAGAGGAAACTCATCTCCTTACCCTATCTCTAAGGCTGAGCCCTACAGAGGAAACTCATCTCCTTACCCTATCTCTAAGGCTGAGCCCGGCCACCCTACGGAGGAAGCTCATTTCGGCCGCTTGTATCCGAGACCTCGTTCTTTCGGTCACGACCCAGAGTTCGTGACCATAGCTGAGGGTTGGAACGTAGACCGACCAGTAAATGGAGAGCTTCGCCTTCCGGCTCAGCTCCTCTTCACCAAGACGGACCGGTACAGCGCCTGTTTTACTGCTGCAGCCGCACCGATCCGCCTTCGATCACCAGCTCCACCTTACCCTCACTCGTGAACAAGACCCCGAGGTACTTGAACTCCTTCGCTTGGGGTAGGCAGTTTGTCCCCACCTGGAGGGAGCAGTCCACCACACTCTACGGTCCCCCTTCTTGAAGATGGGAACCACCAACCCGGTCTGCCAGTCCATGGGCACTGTTCCCGACCCCCATGCGACATTAAAAAGGCGTGTCAGCCATGACAGACCAACAATGTCCAGCGCCTTCAGCATCTCAGGGCGGATCTCATCCACCCGACGCCTTGCCACCAAGGAGCTTTTTGACTACCTTAGCGACCTCTGCCAGGGATATGGGTGCAACCACCCCAAAGTCTTCAGGCGCTGCCCCCTCACCAGGGGACATGTTGGCCGGGTTTAGGAGTTTCTCAAAGTGCTCTTTCCACCGCCCGACGATGTCCTTCCGACCACAGCTCCTAGCGGCCGCGTCCACAATAGAGGCTTTGAACATGGTCCACTCGGATTCCATGTCCCCAGCCTCCCTCTGGATCTGTGAGAAGTTCTTCCGGAGGTGAGAGTTGAAGACCTCCCGGACAGGATCCTCTGCCAGACGTTCCCAGTTCACCCTCACTACACGTTTGGGCTTGCCAGGTCTTTCTAGCCGACTCCCCCGCCATCTGATCCAACTCCCCACCAGGTGGTGATCAGTTGACAGCTCTGCTCCTCTCTTCACCCGAGTGTCCAAGACATACGGCCGCAGATCAGATGATACGACTACAAAGTCGATCATTGATCTCCGGCCTAAGGTGTTCTGATACCAGGTACACTTATGAGCCACCTTATGCTTGAACATGGTGTTTGTTATGGATAAACTGTGTCTAGCACAGAAGTCCAACAACGAAACACCGTTCGGGTTCAAATCGGGCAAGCCGTTCCTCCCAATCACGCCCCGCCAGGTTTCTCTGTCATTGCCCACGTGACGTTGAAGTCTCCCAGGAGAACTGTGTCCCTTTCCAGGACCCCTCCCACCGACTCCAAGAAGGCCGGATACTCTGAAATGCTGTTCGGTGCATAAGCACAAACGACAGTCAGAGCCTTACTCCCCGCAACCCGTAGGCGCAGGGAGTTCTCCGGGGAAAACTCCAACACAGCGCTTCTCCAGGAGCTTGGTTCCAGAGTCTGTGCTGTGCGTGGAGGTGATCCCAACTATATCTAGCTGGTACCGCTCCACCTCCTGCACCAGCTCCGGCTCTTTCCCCGCTAGCGAGGTGACGTTCCACGTCCCTAGA
>JBAMJR010000632.1:105000-120000 GCA_038501785.1 Myoxocephalus aenaeus | reverse complement strand
GGGATCCAGGACAAAGTGAACGAGTACCTGGATCGAGTCCAAGCCCTCCACAACGCAGGTAAGCTCACCTGAGCGCTGACTCAGCAGGTTCACCTTGTGTTACTAACAGTGACTCAGCAGGTTCACCTTGTGTTAATAACAGAGCCAGTTTTCATCATCACAGTGACTAAGAAACTGGGCGTGAGTGTTTTATTTCCACTCTCTTTAAACTATGTTACTTCCGACTTAAAAGCATTTTTTATTTGACCTTTATTTACCTCGGGAATTGTTTGTTTAATTACAAATTTCCGAATCATGTTGCATCATACCCACAGCTTCCAAATGCTTCCAAATGCGTGGCAGATTCAGCCGACGTGTGTTTTCTAATTGATGAGCTTGACGTTGCATTTAGCTTCGTAAAATATGAATTCATAATAATGGTTTATAAATAGTTTGTGCCTTTAATTGTTACCAGTTAAGTGTTCCTGAAGTTAATTATCTAAACGGAGAAGAGGTGACGTGTGTGTGTGATTAGTAAGGAATTGTGTGTGTGTGTGTGTGTGTGTGTGTGTGTGTGTGTGTGTGTGTGTGTGTGTGTGTGTGTGTGTGTGTGATGACGTTTAGTTGTTGCATGTTCTTTTCTGTTTGTTTGTTTTTTAATTCTTAATAAACTTTTCATATTGTTTTTATTATAATTTTTTATCCACCCAGGAAAAAAATATACTTACAATAAATAAGTAATAATAAGAGAATAAGTTTTCTCATTATATTATAATACTAGTGATGTTGCTTAAGAATATCTTTAGACTGATTCTACCCTCATTGACTTAAAAGGGTTGGACAACATTTTATTTATGTATATTTATTTAAAGAAGCTTGTATATTTATGTTTATATGTAAATATATTTACATATAAAAATGTACATATACAAGCTTATGTAAATAAGTATAAATTAAATATATATATATACACATATTTTTTTAATAATATTTTTTAACAAAGCCGCCCAAAATGAAACAGCTTTCCCATATGTCGCTGTAGTGAACATGGTATCTCTTCACAAAGTATCTATGTGATGCCGTGACCTCTGACCCCAGTCCAGGCCCAGCAGAGCGACCCCCTGAAGTCCCGGCAGCACGTGGACCTGGAGCGCGCTCACTTCCTGGTCACGCAGGCCTTCCAGGAGGACGAGAAGGGAAACGCCGACGAGGCCGTGGAGCTGTACACTCAGGCGGTGGAGCTGTGCATCGACACGGTAGTCTCTCTCCCTCTCTCTCTCTCTCTCTCTCTCTCTCTCTCTCTCTCTCTCTGCTTACTTCCTCTCTCTCTGTTTCTTTCAGTCCAATGAGACCTCTGACCCGGCGCTGCAGACCAAGCTGAAGCAGCTGGCCCGTCAAGCTTTAGACAGGTGAGTTGTTGTTCTCTGTGTTTGCCAGAAGACGACGGCGACAACAACAACAACAACAACTTTATTTTCAAGAATCAAACAAACTTCTCCACTACGCTCTTTCAGGGCGGAGGGTCTTAAAGAGTCCCAGTCCAGATCAACTCCAACGGGGCCTTCTGGAGCCAAGCCCAGCGCTGCTGCTGGTTCTGGTTCTGGTGCCGGTTCTGGTTCTTCTGTCGGTGCTGGTGGTCCGGTTCGCCAGTTCTTCCCCCTCGGGCCGGACTTCAGCCTCCAGGACCGCCCGCCCCCCCCAGCCGGTCCGGGCGGTCCATTCCAGTGAGCCTCAGGGTCAGCGCTACACGTCCGACGAGATCGAGGTGCTCAGGTGAGACCGGCTGCTGAGTCCCGTCGAGCCGATTGGATGTTTGTGGACACGTGACCGGTATAAAAGAATCACTTTCAGGATGACTATTTCTTTGAAATGATGCAGCTGTAAGGTCCAACTCTAACCCAAATCATAGCACAATATGTGAACATTCTCTAACTCAAATCATAACAAAATATGTGAACATTCTCTAACCCAAATCATAGCACAATATGTGAACATTCTCTAACTCAAATCATAACAAAATATGTGAACATTCTCTAACCCAAATCATAGCTCAATATGTGAACATTCTCTAACCCAAATCATAACACAATATGTGAACATTCTCTAACCCAAATCATAGCTCAATATGTGAACATTATCTAACCCAAATCATAGCACAATATGTGAACATTCTCTAACCCAAATCATAGCTCAATATGTGAACATTCTCTAACCCAAATCATAACACAATATGTGAACATTCTCTAACCCAAATCATAGCTCAATATGTGAACATTATCTAACCCAAATCATAGCACAATATGTGAACATTCTCTAACCCAAATCATAACACAATATGTGAACATTCTCTAACCCAAATCATAGCTCAATATGTGAACATTCTCTAACCCAAATCATAGCACAATATGTGAACATTCACTAACCCAAATCATAGCTCAATATGTGAACATTCTCTAACCCAAATCATAGCACAATATGTGAACATTCTCTAACCCAAATCATAACACAATATGTGAACATTCTCTAACCCAAATCATAACACAATATGTGAACATTCTCTAACCCAAATCATAACACAATATGTGAACATTCTCTAACCCAAATCATAACACAATATGTGAACATTCTCTAACCCAAATCATAGCTCAATATGTGAACATTCACTAACCCAAATCATAGCTCAATATGTGAACATTCTCTAACCCAAATCATAACACAATATGTGAACATTCTCTAACCCAAATCATAACACAATATGTGAACATTCTCTAACCCAAATCATAGCACAATATGTGAACATTCTCTAACCCAAATCATAACACAATATGTGAACATTCTCTCTGCAAAGGTTGACTTTGATAAAGTGAAGCAGAACAAAGTTAGAGAGGGTTTAGAACAGAGAACATCCAAATACAGCAGTTTGGGGCTTTTTTTCTTCATAAAACAAGCTATGATTTACAGTTTTATATAACAATCACTCAGGTTTTGAATCGGTTTAAAGAAAGATAATCACGACTTTGGCGCCCCCTGGTGGTGACGCTGCTCTGCTGCGCCTGAAACCTTTTCTGTGTCTTGTTCTGCAGGAGCACGTCCACCATCAACGGCATCGCCTTCGTGCCCTTCATGAGCGTGGACCTGAGGGAGCGGTTCGCCTTTCCGGTCCCTTTCTCGTGAGTTTGCTTTGTATTATTGGATCAGGATATTTTACAGTTCAGGACGAGCTCGACATTTAGAACTTCCTCAACAAAACAAACACCTGGAAGGAAAGTTTAAAGTACCTTTTTTAATCTGTGTGTTCATTGTTTATTGTAACGAAGCTACAAAGATTCAGAAGTTTTACAAGCAAATCTGTCAGTTGAGGTTGGAAAGAAACTACAAACGTGACCATCGAGGCTACGCCTCCAAAATAAAAGCATGAGTCATCAAACCGCTTGCAATGAAAAGCTGCTTTACGGCACTATTATCTATATAAATATATAACATAATACCTATTATCTATATAAATATATAACATAGTATCTATTATCTATATAAATATATAACATAATATCTATTATCAATATAAATATATAACATAACATCTATTATCTATATAAATACATAACATAATATATATTATCTATATAAATATATAACATATGATCTATTATCTATATAAATATATAACATAATATCTATTATCTATATGAATATATAACATAATATATATTATCTATATAAATATATAACATATGATCTATTATCGCACTGTATAGCAAGGAAATGTCGACATACATTTATGCTGAAAAGAAAACTGTGATACACATTTAAATAATGTCAGAAGTTATGCAATATGCCAACATAAACAATTCAACCGAATATAAAGACATTATTAATGTACTGAAGGAACAGCTAAATAAATAGTCTAAAATTAGCCTTCATGAGAAGAAGTTTTTAGAGAAATAATAATCATGTATTGTTTGAGATATCGTGAAAACGACAGCGTTTTTTGGGCCATTTGTTCAAACTGTCGCTGCCTCCTGACAGCAGGACGTGAGACAGATCATCTGTGAGAGAACCAGCCAATCGGGAGCCTCGAACGCAGCTGTCAATCACACGGCTGTCAGAAAGGCCGTGCTGATGGAATGAGGGACGGCGTTTCTCTCCTCAAGTGTTTTCAGGAGCAGGTTTCAGTTTGAAGGAGTCGATCTGAACTGAGTGGTTCCACACTGAACGTCTCTGTTCTCCGTCTCTGTTCTCCGTCTCTGTTCTCCGTCTCTGTTCTCCAGGGACAAGATGGGGAAGCTGGCGCTGTCGCCCAAACAGAAAGCCATCTTCTCCCGCTGGGTCCGGCCGGACGAGATCTGCAACAACCCGACCATGATCATGTCCGTGTCCAGCTTCAGCATCAAACAGGTGCGTGGTCCGTCAGGCTAAGGTTCTAAGACGCGGTTCTAACGTTCTCCGCTGAGCGTCCACTCTATCGGTTTGCTCGTGTGCCGACAGAGTGAGAGCTGATATTTAAATATTCCGTCTTTGCTGGGTGTCTGGAGTTGTTTCACGTCAGCCAGTAGGGGGCGCAGCGCTCTCATAGATCTTCCTGCTAGAGATCTGTAGGGATGCTGTCGTCACAGCTGTATGGCATACATAGTATATATAGTAGTAATATATATATATATATATATATATATATATATATATATATTTATAAATGTGAGTGTATAATATACACACATATATATATTTATATTTTACATATATATTTATAAATGTGAGTGCATAATATATACATATATACACATATATGTATGTATATATATATATATATCAATCAATGTGTGTGTGTATATATATATATATATATATATATATATATATATATATATATATATATATATATATATATATATATATATATATATATTAATGTATTTATATACTGTATATATATATCAATATATTTTATATATAACAATGTAATTATTTATATTTATATTGTACATATATAGTTATAAATGTGTGTGTATAATATTTATATATATATTTATAAATGTGTGTATAGTAATAATAATATATATATATATATATATATATATATATATATATATGTATGTATGTATGTATGGAAAGTCACTTTTTTCCTTCAACACATATATTTATATTTTACATATATATTTATACATGTGTGTGTGTGTGTGTGTGTATATGTATGTATATATATATATATATATATATATATATATATATATATATATATATATATATATATATATTTAAATATATTATATTAAATATTAAAATGTCTAACAACGACAGGAGCTGTGTTGTGTAACTCACATGAACCCAAATGTTTCCGGCGGTGTTGAAACAGATCTTCTCTTCATGAGGTAAAGGTTTGTTTCCTTCAGGCCCCGTTACCTCAGTACCTTACGCTAGTTGCCGAGGTAACGTCGTTACATGCGGCTATTTTCATCACAATGACCTGACCTAGTGTGAAGGTAAACATATCGACTCCCATGATCCCGCGCTGCTGCGCGGCGTCCGTCTTTAGTTGCCTCCTCGGTTGGCGAGGCGCCCCTGAACCTGAATGACTCATGTGCTCCTCCCGTGCAGACGGTGGTGTCCGACTGCTCCTTCGTGGCGTCGCTCGCCATCAGCGCGTCCTACGAGAGGCGCTACAGCAAGAAGCTCATCACCAGGTCAGCTGCTCACACCTGGCTCTCTGCTTTCATGCTCCACATATTCCTGTAAACAATATATGTCATTATTAAACAGAAAAGAGTTATAATCATATACATGATTATACAATGACAATACACACAGTGACTTTGGATGGATTTCTGTTTAATAGTTTTGTTTGTTTGAGTCAAAATATGACTATATGTATATAGTTATATATATATATATAGTTATATAGTTATATATATATATGTGTGTGTGTGTGTGTGTGTGTATATATATATATATAGATACTTTATTAATCCAACAAGGGGAATTGTTTCGCTACAGCAAAAAAAAATTTGGGACATATACTCGCTGCTCCTTATCATACCGTGTTACTTTAACTCGTAACAAAGGGCTGGAGTCTAACCAAGGTGCATTGTGGGTCTATGTCTGTAACCACACGGCGTACATTTGTCTTTTATTGCTTCTCTTATGCTATACTTATGTTACACCTCAAATGTAACTTGTTCTTATTTTTACTTTATTTATTCGTGCTTATTTCTGTCTTTGAGCTGGATAACCCCTCCAGGGATCAATACTGTCTGATCTTATATTATCTACAAAAAACAAAAAACAGTATCATATTTATTACATTTGGGACCTTGCCTTATATTAAAAAGGAGATAAAAAAGCCAATATTGTCTGTTTTACGTCATCGGAGCCACAATGCACATCTGCTGCATCTGTCTACTGCAGTTTTTAACCTTTTTAAGTCAAGGCGGGCTAAGTATATGCATACTAAAAAAATATATTTTAATGTGTGTGTGTGTGTGTTACAGCGTCATCTACCCTCAGAACAGACGAGGGGAACCAGAGTATAACCCCTGTGGGAAATACATGGTCAAGCTCCACATCAACGGAGTTCCCAGGAAGGTAACAGACAGAGAACCACGTTCAGTCCACCTGTAGAACCAGAACCAGAACCAGAACACAGGACTAGAACCAGAACACAGGACTAGAACACAGAACACAGAACACAGAACACAGAACACACAGCAGAGTGGAGCACGTTCTCTTTTCTTGTTTGTGATGGAAAAGAGGATAACAGAGAAAAATGAGCTCTGTTCTTTCCAGAAGTGAAGGTTATGAATAAGATAAAACGGTGGACGCCCAGCAGTGAGAAGGGTCTTTTAGGGACAGTGTGTGTGATCTGGCGCCCTCTTGTGGTTCAGATGCAGATTGCAACCAGTAGAATACCCTTTTATTATTACATTTTCTATCAAATATATGTGAGATTTGACTCGATGAAGTCAAAGCCGTGACCTGTACTCCACCTGCAGGTGATCATAGACGACTACCTGCCGGTGGACCATAACGGGGAGCTGCTGTGCTCCTACTCCAGCAACCGGAACGAGCTGTGGGTGTCCCTCATCGAGAAGGCCTACATGAAGGTGATGGGAGGCTACGACTTCCCCGGATCCAACTCGGTGAGTGCAGGCGGAGAAGCCAGGGGATTATTTTGATTTTAATAAAAAAGAGAACGGGAATCAGGAGCAAAAACCTAGAAACCTGTGTGACAGCGTTAAAGTTTAAATGAGTTAGTTTTATATTCACAGTGATTCATGTATTTATTCATGTTGAATTAGACTCAAGAAGTCTGGGAGTTTTGTACTCAAACGCTTCTGAGCCACTTCCACGTCTTGAAATCGCACAAAATTGGCAAAGAAAAGGGAAAAAAAGGAAAAGAAAAGAGAAAAAAAAGGAAAAGAAAAGGGAGAAAAAAATTAGGGAAAAATAGGCAAAAGAAAGGAGAAAAAAAAGGCAAAGAAAAGGGGGAAAAAGGCCAAAAAAATGCCAAAACAATAGCAAAAAAAGGGCCAAAAAAAGGCAAAGGAAAGTAAAAATATGAAAGAAATATCAAAAAAGGAAAGGGAAAAAAAGGAAAAGAAAAGAAGAAAAAAAGGGGAAAAAAGGCAAAGAATAGAAGAAGAAAAGGGAGAAAAAAAGGAAAAGAAAAGGGAGAAAAAAAAGGCAAAGAAAAGGGGGAAAAGGCCAAAAAAAATGCAAAACAATGGCAAAAAAGGGCCAAAAAAAGGCAAAGGAAAGTAAAAATATGTAAGAAATATGAAAAAGGCAAAGGAAAGGAAAAAAAAGAAAAGGGAAAGAAAAGAAGAAAAAAAGGCAAAGAAAAGAAGAAGAAAAGGGGAAAAAATGGCACAAAAAATTGCGTTTTTGCTGACGTCCTCCCGTGTTGCAGAACATCGATCTGCACGCGCTCACCGGCTGGATCCCTGAACGCATCGCCATGCACTCGGACAATCAGTCCTTCAGCAAGGACGACACTTTCCGCATGCTCTACCAGAGGTGAGACGCACAAACACACAAACACACAAGGAACTCGTCTTTTTGTGTGTTTTTCTGTCCCACGTCTCTGGGCTTTGATGCTCTTCTCCTCTCTTTTACCTTCCCAGGTTCCACAGGGGCAGCGTCCTCGTCACCACGGCGACAGGCGTGATGACGGAGGAGGAGGGGGAGCGCTGGGGTTTGGTGCCGACGCACGCCTACGCCGTGCTCGACATCAGGGATCACAAGGTCGGTGCATCGGAGCCGAGCGTCCCGCGCCGCTCGGCCGGTGGAAACGCAGCTTTTCCCCGCCGTGACCCGTTGCGTTCATGCGTCCGCAGGGCATGCGCTTCCTGCAGCTGAAGAACCCGTGGAGTCACCTGCGGTGGAAGGGCCGGTACAGCGAGCGCGACGAGAAGAACTGGACGCCAGAGCTCCTCAAGTACCTCAACTTTGACCCCAAAACAGCGCAGAAGTTTGACAACGGTATTTATTTTTTATTTTCTGGCAAAAAATACTTCTATACAACCGGAGGATTTGCCCTTGGTGGTCAGGAGAGAGAATGCAGCTTCAACACATTAAGCATAGACTTCTATACAACCAGAGGAGTCACCCCCTGGTGGTCAGGAGAGAGAATGCAGCTTCAACACATTAAGCATAGACTTCTATACAACCAGAGGAGTCACCCCCTGGTGGTCAGGAGAGAGAATGCAGCTTTAACACATGAAGCATAGACTTCTATACAACCAGAGGAGTCGCGCTCTGGTGGTCAGGAGAAAGAATGCAGCTTCAACACATTAAGCATAGACTTCTATACAACCAGAGGAGTCACCCCCTGGTGGTCAGGAGAGAGAATGCAGCTTTAACACATGAAGCATATACTTCTATACAACCAGAGGAGTCGCGCCCTGGTGGTCAGTAGAAAGAATGCAGCTTCAACACATTAAGCATAGACTTCTATACAACCAGAGGAGTCACCCCCTGGTGGTCAGGAGAGAGAATGCAGCTTCAACACATTAAGCATAGACTTCTATACAACCAGAGGAGTCGCCCCCTGGTGGTCAGGAGAGAGAATGCAGCTTCAACACATGAAGCATATACTTCTATACAACCAGAGGAGTCGCCCCCTGGTGGTCAGGAGAGAGAATGCAGCTTCAACACATGAAGCATTGACTTCTATACAACCAGAGGAGTCGCCCCCTGGTGGTCAGGAGAGAGAATGCAGCTTCAACACATGAAGCATATACTTCTATACAACCAGAGGAGTCGCCCCCTGGTGGTCAGGAGAGAGAATGCAGCTTCAACACATGAAGCATAGACTTCTATACAACCAGAGGAGTCGCACCCTGGTGGTCAGGAGAGAGAATGCAGCTTCAACACATGAAGCATAGACTTCTATACAACCAGAGGAGTCGTCCCCTGGTGGTCAGGAGAGATAATGCAGCTTCAACACATGAAGCATAGACTTCTATACAACCAGAGGAGTCGCACCCTCGTGGTCAGGAGAGAGAATGCAGCTTTAACACATGAAGCATATATGTACTTCTATACAACCAGAGGAGGTCAGGAGAGAGAATGCAGGTTTTAAGACAAGGAATAAAACATGTTTTGCCTCTCCAGGTGTCTTCTGGATCTCCTGGGAGGACCTCTGTCAGTACTATGACGTCATCTACCTGAGCTGGAACCCCGCCCTGTTCAAAGAGTCTTCCTGTATTCACAGGTGTGTGTGTGTGTGTTCCCCAACATATAGATGCATTGTGAGGGTGTATGTGCTGAGTGCGGTGGTGTGTGTGTGTGTGTCGTCTGCAGTAGCTGGGATGGGAAGCAGGGCCCAGTGAAGGACGTCTACAGTCTGGCCAACAACCCCCAGTTCAAGCTGGAGGTCCAGTGTCCCACGGGTGGGGCCGCCGTGTGGGTGCTGCTCACCAGGCACATCACCGACAAGGCAGGGACGCATTGTGTGTTTTATTTGTGGGTTTCGATGCCGTCGGGCTTCACTTTCATCTGACTGTGTTCTCTCTGTTCAGGACGATTTTGCACAAAACAGAGAGTTCATCACGCTGGTCGTCTACAAGACGGACGGGAAGAAGGTTTACTACCCAGGTGAGGCTGAAATATTGTTTCAAGACTTCCTAAAGCATTTCAACATGTACATATTGTTTTTAATGGTTGCACTTGGTGCTCACACAGCCGACCCGCCTCCTTACATCGACGGCATCCGCATCAACAGCCCTCACTACCTGACCAAGATGAAGCTGACCAGCGCAGGAACACACACCTTCACTCTGGTGGTCTCCCAGTACGAGAAGCAGAACACCATCAACTACACGCTGCGGGTGAGGAATGCACTGTGTGTGTGTGTGTGTGTGTGTGTGTGTGTGTGTGTGTGTGTGTGTGTGTGTGTGTGTGTCAAATATATGTTGGGTCACGTATAATTCATGGTCTCTCTCTCTCTCTCTCTCTCTCTTTCTCTCCGTAGGTTTACTCCGGATGCAAGTTCACCTTCTCCAAGATCCCAAATCCCTTCACTCAAACTAAAAGGGTATGTTGTACACACACACACACACACACACACACACACACACACACACACACACACACACACACACACACACACACACACATGACCGTGCTGCTTGTCCTCCAGATCAACGGCCAGTGGAAGGGTCAGACTGCAGGCGGCTGTGGGAACTACAAGGACTCCTACAAACACAACCCCATCTACCAGATCAGCCTGGAGAGACCGGGGCCGCTGCTGGTGGAGCTCCGGGGGTCCAGGTCTGTCTGTCTGCCTGTCTCTCTCTCTCTCTCTCTCTCTCTCTCTCTCTCTCTCTCTCTCTCTCTCTCTCTCTCTCTCTCTCTCTCTCTCTCTCTCTCTGGTAGTGACTCCCTCCTTCTGTCTGCAGGCAGTACAGCGTTGGCTTTGAGATGGTGACGGTGTCCACGGTGGGGGAAGTCGGCCCGGCTGCCTCCCAGAAGAGGAACAGTGGAGATTACAGGTATGGTTTTAGAGTAGAGTGAACCGGAAGAGGCAGAGAGACAGAGAGACAGAGAGGCAGAGAGACAGAGAGACAAAGAGACAAAGAGACAAAGGGAGACAGGGAGACAGGGAGACAGAGAGACAGAGAGACAGAGAGGCAGAGAGACAAAGAGACAAAGAGACAGAGAGGCAGAGAGACAGAGAGGCAGAGAGACAAAGAGACAGAGAGACAGAGAGACAAAGAGACAAAGAGACAAAGGGAGACAGGGAGACAGAGAGAGAGAGAGGCAGAGAGGCAGAGAGGCAGAGAGAGAGAGAGACAAAGAGACAAAGAGACAGAGAGGCAGAGGCAGAGAGACAGAGAGGCAGAGAGACAGAGAGACAGAGAGGCAAGGAGACAAGGAGACAAGGAGACAAAGAGACAAAGAGACAAGGAGACAGACATCTTTCTCTCCGTAGAGCTGAGCCTCTCTTCTCTCCTCAGGTGTGGCTTCTGCTACATGGAGGCGGACCTCGTCCCCGCCGGCCTCTACAACGTGATCCCCACCACCTTCCTGCCCAAACAGGAAGGACCCTTCTTCCTGGACTTTGCCGGCACCTCGGCCCTCAAGGTCTCCCAGCTGCAGTGAGGCCTGAAGTGATGAGGCCTCGGTAAACACGACGACTACAGAATGTCTCGACCTTTTCCCCTCGGCTTCTCTCTTAAACCTTTACGGGGACGTACCTTTGATGACATCACGCATGACGAGTAAAACAAATATTAAAAGATCAAATTCTAGTAAGAGGGACATAGAACGGAGCATGGACTTCCTATAATCATCTCTCGTGAGATAACACTGATTATATGACCACACCCTGGACTCAACCGGAGACGGAGAAGTAACGGGGTAAAAAAAAATGGCCGCCTGAAAGCAGCACTTTCCTTTTTAGTTTCTGTTTTTGCAAACGGTGGAAAAACAACTTTTTTCCCCATAGAGTCACATCAGGGAAAGAGACGCCTGTAAATCAGAGGATGATTACTTTATTATTATTATATTTTTTTTATGAATGAACTTCCCATTGTGAACACTTGAATAGCTCTCATTTAAATCTGTACGTCACATTATCACAAAGAAATTGGAAAGAAATACAATTCAGGGTCATTATAACTTTTTTTTTTATGGAAAGAGCAGCACCACAGGGAATGTGTGTGTGTGTGTGTGTGTGTGTGTGTGTGTGTGTGTGTGTGTGTGTGTGTGTGTGTGTGTGTGTGTGTGTGTGTGTGTGTGTGTGTGTGTGTGTGCGTGCGTGCGCGCTTGACTGTCACTATCAAACTTCCACAGGTAAAAAAAAAAGAGGAAAAACGTGAATGTGTTGCCAAGTAACGTCCGCTGTTTACTTTGTTCTTGATATACTGCACTTTCATTTTAATCATTTCTCATTTATGTTTACTGTATATAGAAGTTTCCTCACCTTGTTTCCTCATTTTGTTTCCTCACCTTGTTTCCTCATTTTGTTTCCTCATCTTGTTTCCTCTACCTGTTTTCTCACCTTGTTTCCTCACCTTGTTTCCTCACCTTGTTTCCTCACCCTGCTTCCTCACCTTGTTTCCTTCTCACCTAGTTTCCTCACCTCGTTTACTCACCCTGTTTCCTCACCCTGTTTCCTCACCCTCTTTCCTCACCTCGTTTCCTCACCTCGTTTCCTCACCCTGTTTCCTCACTTTGTTTCCTCACCTCATTTCCTCACCTTGTTTCCTCACCCTGTTTCCTCACCCTGTTTTCTCACCTCATTTCCTCACCTTGTTTCCTCACCCTGTTTCCTCACCATGTTTCCTCACCTCGTTTCCTCACCCTGTTTCCTCACTTTGTTTCCTCACCTCATTTCCTCACCTTGTTTCCTCACCCTGTTTTCTCACCTTGTTTCCTCACCTTGTTTCCTCACCCTGCTTCCTCACCTTGTTTCCTTCTCACCTAGTTTCCTCACCTCGTTTCCTCACCCTGTTTCCTCACCTTGTTTCCTCACCTTGTTTCCTCACCCTGTTTCCTCACTTTGTTTCCTCACCTCATTTCCTCACCTTGTTTCCTCACCCTGTTTTCTCACCTTGTTTCCTCACCTTGTTTCCTCACCCTGTTTCCTCACCCTGTTTTCTCACCTCATTTCCTCACCTTGTTTCCTCACCCTGTTTCCTCACCATGTTTCCTCACCTCGTTTCCTCACCCTGTTTCCTCACTTTGTTTCCTCACCTCATTTCCTCACCTTGTTTCCTCACCCTGTTTTCTCACCTTGTTTCCTCACCTTGTTTCCTCACCCTGCTTCCTCACCTTGTTTCCTTCTCACCTAGTTTCCTCACCTCGTTTCCTCACCCTGTTTCCTCACCTTGTTTCCTCACCCTGTTTTCTCACCTTGTTTCCTCACCTTGTTTCCTCACCCTGCTTCCTCACCTTGTTTCCTTCTCACCTAGTTTCCTCACCTCGTTTCCTCACCCTGTTTCCTCACCTTGTTTCCTCACCTTGTTTCCTCACCCTCTTTCCTCACCTCGTTTCCTCACCTCGTTTCCTCACCCTGTTTCCTCACTTTGTTTCCTCACCTCATTTCCTCACCTTGTTTCCTCACCCTGTTTCCTCACCCTGTTTCCTCACCTCATTTCCTCACCTTGTTTCCTCACCCTGTTTCCTCACCATGTTTCCTCACCTCGTTTCCTCACCCTGTTTCCTCACTTTGTTTCCTCACCTCATTTCCTCACCTTGTTTCCTCACCCTGTTTTCTCACCTCATTTCCTCACCTTGTTTCCTCACCCTGTTTCCTCACCTTGTTTCCTCACCTTGTTTCCTCACCATGTTTCCTCACCTTGTTTCCTTCTCACCCTGTTTACTCACCTCGTTTCCTCACCCTGTTTCCTCACTTTGTTTCCTCACCTTGTTTCCTCACCTTGTTTCCTCACCCTGTTTCCTCACCCTGTTTTCTCACCTTGTTTCCTCACCTTGTTTCCTTCTCACCCTGTTTACTCACCTCGTTTCCTCACCCTGTTTCCTCACTTTGTTTCCTCACCTCATTTCCTCACCTCATTTCCTCACCTTGTTTCCTCACCCTGTTTCCTCACCCTGTTTTCTCACCTTGTTTCCTCACCTTGTTTCCTCACCCTGTTTCCTCACCTTGTTTCCTCACCTTGTTTCCTCACCCTGTTTCCTCACCCTGTTTCTTCACCTTGTTTCCTCACCCTGCTTCCTCACCTTGTTTCCTTCTCACCTCGTTTACTCACCCTGTTTCCTCACCCTGTTTCCTCACCCTGTTTCCTCACCTTGTTTCCTCACCTCGTTTCCTCACCTTGTTTCCTCACCTCGTTTCCTCACCTTGTTTCCTCACCTCGTTTACTCACCCTGTTTCCTCACCTTGTTTCCTCACCTTGTTTCCTCACCCTGTTTCCTCACCCTGTTTCCTCACCCTGTTTCCTCACCTCGTTTCCTCACCTCGTTTCCTCACCTCGTTTCCTCACCTCGTTTCCTCACCTTGTTTCCTCACCTCGTTTCACCTCGTTTCCTCACCTCGTTTCCTCACCTTGTTTCCTCACCCTGTTTCCTCACCCTGTTTTCTCACCTCATTTCCTCACCTTGTTTCCTCACCCTGTTTCCTCACCATGTTTCCTCACCTCGTTTCCTCACCCTGTTTCCTCACTTTGTTTCCTCACCTCATTTCCTCACCTTGTTTCCTCACCCTGTTTTCTCACCTTGTTTCCTCACCTTGTTTCCTCACCCTGCTTCCTCACCTTGTTTCCTTCTCACCTAGTTTCCTCACCTCGTTTCCTCACCCTGTTTCCTCACCTTGTTTCCTCACCTTGTTTCCTCACCCTCTTTCCTCACCTCGTTTCCTCACCTCGTTTCCTCACCCTGTTTCCTCACTTTGTTTCCTCACCTTGTTTCCTCACCTTGTTTCCTCACCCTGTTTCCTCACCCTGTTTTCTCACCTCATTTCCTCACCTTGTTTCCTCACCCTGTTTCCTCACCATGTTTCCTCACCTCGTTTCCTCACCCTGTTTCCTCACTTTGTTTCCTCACCTCATTTCCTCACCTTGTTTC
>JBAMJR010000632.1:75000-100000 GCA_038501785.1 Myoxocephalus aenaeus | reverse complement strand
ACCGGGCATGGTGTGTGTGTGTGTGTGTGTGTGTGTGTGTGTGTGTGTGTGTGTGTGTCTTAAAGATCCTAACCAGTCAAAGCCAACTCCCTAATGGTCGGTGACAGTAGTTTTCCTTGACTTTTACCAGCTGTTCATATTCCTCCTGGCAGCCGTGACAGAAAGTGAAGCACATGTGATGGTTAGCGTTGACTTCATTCATCCTACTGACTATTGTGTAAAAGCACAAAACAAGTCGAAGCACTTTACAGGGTTCTTACGGTCATGGAAAACCTGGAAAAGTCATGGAATTATAAAATGGTTATTTCCAGACCTGGAAAAGTCCTTGAAAAATATCAAATCCTTTAGTAAAAGTCATGTAAATGTGTTATATTCATGTGTTCATGACGCTGAGTTTGAAATAATTAATATGCTTTTAAAAGAAAGACGCTCAAAATATAAGCAGGCATACATACAGGCATCTATATAAATGTTTATTCTTTTAATCAAACTATTGTCTCATTCATTTGTGTCATTTAAGGTTTACTGTATGCTTTGTATTCTCATTGTTAGTTTAAATACTACATTTACTCACTTTTTACTGTTTACACCCAGATTTCACTAAATGTTTGCTCATGGACATTTGGGTTAAAGTCATGGAAAAGTCATGAAATTTGGTTTAAAGTCATGGAAAAGTAATGAAATTTGGTTTAAAGTCATGAAATTTGGTTTAAAGTCATGGAAAGGTCATGGGAATTTGTTCAAAATCATGGACATTTGGTTAAAAGTCATGGAAACCCATTGGTCAGAATGTGTTTCCATGACTTTAAACATGTGAAGGAAGAACAACACACACATGTTCTCCAGGTAGACCGGAGTCAATGCATTCAATACATTTGATTTAACTGTGCAGACAAGGTGGTGGTGGGCAGCTACATGGGGATGCTGAGGATATTCTCCCCGCACGCCGACACCAAGACCAGCGAGGGAGCGCCGGCCGAGGCCCTGCTGCTGGAAGTCCAGCTGCAGAACGCCATCGTCCAGGTGGAAGTGGGCAAGTTCGTCTCGTAAGTAGAGCTCACAAACCACCGGTCCCTCTGAATCCAGGCTTCTGCCCTCTGAACAAACGGGAGGTTTTACTGGACACTGCGACTAATCAAGGAATATCACATCTAATAATGACACTGAGACTAATCAAGGAATATCACATCTAATAATGACACTGAGACTAATCAAGGAATATCACATCTAATAATGACACTGAGACTAATCAAGGAATATCACATCTAATAATGACACTGAGACTAATCAAGGAATATCACATCTAATAATGACACTGAGACTAATCAAGGAATATCACATCTATTAATGACACTGAGACTAATCAAGGAATATCACATCTATTAATGACACTGTGACTAATCAAGGAATATCACATCTATTAATGACACTGAGACTAATCAAGGAATTTCACATCTATTAATGACACTGTGACTAATCAAGGAATATCACATCTAATAATGACACTGAGACTAATCAAGGAATATCACATCTAATAATGACACTGTGACTAATCAAGGAATATCACATCTATTAATGACACTGTGACTAATCAAGGAATATCACATCTAATAATGACACTGTGACTAATCAAGGAATATCACATCTAATAATGACACTGAGACTAATCAAGGAATATCACATCTAATAATGACACTGTGACTAATCAAGGAATATCACATCTAATAATGACACTGTGACTAATCAAGGAATATCACATCTAATAATGACACTGTGACTAATCAAGGAATATCACATCTAATAATGACACTGAGACTAATCAAGGAATTTCACATCTATTAATGACACTGTGACTAATCAAGGAATATCACATCTAATAATGACACTGAGACTAATCAAGGAATATCACATCTAATAATGACACTGTGACTAATCAAGGAATATCACATCTATTAATGACACTGTGACTAATCAAGGAATATCACATCTAATAATGACACTGTGACTAATCAAGGAATATCACATCTATTAATGACACTGTGACTAATCAAGGAATATCACATCTAATAATGACACTGAGATGAAGTGTGAATTGCAGATGTCTATTAAGAAGGCAGAGCATTTCATTCCAATTAGCAGGAAGTGTACAATATTGTGGCTCATGCCAATGGATATGTTACACTAACTCAGTGGTTCTCAAACTTTTTGTGTAATTACTAAGGATGGTAAAATAAAGAGAATAATTTCCCCACTGTGGGATTAATAGAGGGATTATTTTTTTCTTTTGAAAGGACATTATTTTTTTTAATTATTTTTTTAAGAATCTGCATCTCCCCCCTGCGCCCCACATCTAATACCTCCGCGCCCCACTAGAGGGTCACGCCCCACAGTTTGAGAACCACTGCACTAACTGGTACCACTGGTTTCAGTCTTTTTTTCTTTTTTTTTTCAGTTAACAAAAAACGCGAAAAAACATTTTAAATGGCAAAATAAATAAGTAAATAAAGTAAATAAAATTAATAAAATTAAATACATTTTTAAGTTTCAGTCTTACCACTGTGCTCTGACACCAGGCTCATTGATTCTTGACCTCTGACCTCAAAACCGAGTTTGAAACCGCCGGCCTCCAGCCTGAGCTAAGACGTGACCGTTCTGACATGTTGCGTCACAGTGTGTGTCTTCGTGTCTCTCCAGGTGTTCGGACCTTCTTCACCTGGCGGTTCTTCACCCCAGGAAGTGTTCCATCTTCTCCGTCTCAGGTAACGCTCTCCGTGTCTCTCTCTCCGTGTCCCTCTCTCCGTGTCTCTCTCTCCGTGTCTCTCTCTCCGTGTCTCTCTCTCCGTGTCTCTCTCTCCGTGTCTCTCTCTCCGTGTCCCTCTCTCCGTGTCTCTCTCTCCGTGTCCCTCTCTCCGTGTCTCTCTCTCCGTGTCTCTCTCTCCGTGTCTCTCTCTCCGTGTCTCTCTCTCCGTGTCTCTCTCTCCGTGTCTCTCTCTCTCCGTGTCCCTCTCTCCGTGTCTCTCTCTCCGTGTCCCTCTCTCCGTGTCTCTCTCTCCGTGTCTCTCTCTCCGTGTCTCTCTCTCCGTGTCTCTCTCTCCGTGTCTCTCTCTCCGTGTCTCTCTCTCTCCGTGTCTCTCTCTCCGTGTCTCTCTCTCTCCGTGTCTCTCTCTCTCTTCGTGTCTCTCTCTTCGTGTCTCTCTCTCCGTGTCTCTCTCTCCGTGTCTCTCTCTCCGTGTCCCTCTCTCCGTGTCTCTCTCTCCATGTCCCTCTCTCCGTGTCTCTCTCTCCGTGTCCCTCTCTCCGTGTCTCTCTCTCCGTGTCTCTCTCTCCGTGTCTCTCTCTCCGTGTCTCTCTCTCCGTGTCTCTCTCTCTCCGTGTCCCTCTCTCCGTGTCTCTCTCTCCGTGTCTCTCTCTCCGTGTCTCTCTCTCCGTGTCTCTCTCTCCGTGTCTCTCTCTCCATGTCCCTCTCTCCGTGTCCCTCTCTCCGTGTCTCTCTCTCTCTCCGTGTCTCTCTCTCCGTGTCTCTCTCTCCGTGTCTCTCTCTCCGTGTCTCTCTCTCTCCGTGTCTCTCTCTCCGTGTCTCTCTCTCTCCGTGTCTCTCTCTCCGTGTCTCTCTCTCCGTGTCTCTCTCTCTCCGTGTCTCTCTCTCCGTGTCTCTCTCTCTCTTCGTGTCTCTCTCTCTCCGTGTCTCTCTCTCCGTGTCTCTCTCTCTCCGTGTCTCTCTCTCCGTGTCTCTCTCTCCGTGTCTCTCTCTTCGTGTCTCTCTCTCCGTGTCCCTCTCTCCGTGTCTCTCTCTCTCTCCGTGTCTCTCTCTCCGTGTCCCTCTCTCCGTGTCTCTCTCTCTCTCCGTGTCTCTCTCTCCGTGTCTCTCTCTCCGTGTCTCTCTCTCCGTGTCTCTCTCTCCGTGTCCCTCTCTCCGTGTCTCTCTCTCCGTGTCCCTCTCTCCGTGTCTCTCTCCATGTCTCTCTCTCCGTGTCTCTCTCTCCGTGTCTCTCTCTCCGTGTCTCTCTCTCCGTGTCTCTCTCTCCGTGTCTCTCTCTCCGTGTCTCTCTCTCCGTGTCTCTCTCTCCGTGTCTCTCTCTCCGTCTCTCTCTCTCCGTGTCTCTCTCTCCGTGTCTCTCTCTCCGTGTCCCTCTCTCCGTGTCTCTCTCTCCGTGTCTCTCTCTCTCCGTGTCTCTCTCTCCGTGTCTCTCTCTCCGTGTCTCTCTCTCCGTGTCTCTCTCTCTCCGTGTCTCTCTCTCCGTGTCCCTCTCTCCGTGTCCCTCTCTCCGTGTCCCTCTCTCCGTGTCTCTCTCTCCGTGTCTCTCTCTCCGTGTCTCTCTCTCTCCGTGTCTCTCTCTCCGTGTCTCTCTCTCTCCGTGTCCCTCTCTCCGTGTCTCTCTCTCCGTGTCTCTCTCTCCGTGTCTCTCTCTCCGTGTCTCTCTCTCCGTGTCTCTCTCTCTCCGTGTCTCTCTCTCCGTGTCTCTCTCTCCGTCTCTCTCTCTCCGTGTCTCTCTCTCCGTGTCCCTCTCTCCGTGTCTCTCTCTCCGTGTCTCTCTCTCTCCGTGTCTCTCTCTCCGTGTCTCTCTCTCCGTGTCTCTCTCTCTCTCCGTGTCTCTCTCTCCGTGTCTCTCTCTCCGTGTCTCTCTCTCTCCGTGTCTCTCTCTCCGTGTCTCTCTCTCCGTGTCTCTCTCTCTCTTCGTGTCTCTCTCTCCGTGTCTCTCTCTCTCTCCGTGTCTCTCTCTCCGTGTCTCTCTCTCCGTGTCTCTCTCTCTCCGTGTCTCTCTCTCCGTGTCTCTCTCTCCGTGTCTCTCTCTCTCTCCGTGTCTCTCTCTCCGTGTCTCTCTCTCCGTGTCTCTCTCTCTCCGTGTCTCTCTCTCCGTGTCTCTCTCTCTCCGTGTCTCTCTCTCTCTTCGTGTCTCTCTCTTCGTGTCTCTCTCTCCGTGTCTCTCTCTCCGTGTCTCTCTCTCCGTGTCTCTCTCTCTCCGTGTCTCTCTCTCCGCGTCTCTCTCTCCGTGTCTCTCTCTCTCTCCGTGTCTCTCTCTCTCTCCGTGTCTCTCTCTCCGTGTCTCTCTCTCCGTGTCTCTCTCTCCGTGTCTCTCTCTCCGTGTCCCTCTCTCCGTGTCTCTCTCTCCGTGTCTCTCTCTCTCCGTGTCTCTCTCTCCGTCCCTCTCTCCGTGTCTCTCTCTCCGTGTCTCTCTCTCCGTGTCTCTCTCTCCGTGTCTCTCTCTCCGTGTCTCTCTCTCCGTGTCTCTCTCTCCGTGTCTCTCTCTCCGTGTCTCTCTCTCTCCGTGTCTCTCTCTCTCTCCGTGTCTCTCTCTCTCTCCGTGTCTCTCTCTCCGTGTCTCTCTCTCCGTGTCTCTCTCTCTCTCCGTGTCTCTCTCTCCGTGTCTCTCTCTCTGTGTCTCTCTCTCCGTGTCTCTCTCTCCGTGTCTCTCTCTCCGTGTCTCTCTCTCCGTGTCTCTCTCTCCGTGTCTCTCTCTCTCCGTGTCTCTCTCTCCGTGTCTCTCTCTCCGTGTCTCTCTCTCCGTGTCTCTCTCTCCGTGTCTCTCTCTCTCTCCGTGTCTCTCTCTCTCTCCGTGTCTCTCTCTCCGTGTCTCTCTCTCCGTGTCTCTCTCTCTCTCCGTGTCTCTCTCTCCGTGTCTCTCTCTCTGTGTCTCTCTCTCCGTGTCTCTCTCTCCGTGTCTCTCTCTCCGTGTCTCTCTCTCCGTGTCTCTCTCTCCGTGTCTCTCTCTCTCCGTGTCTCTCTCTCCGTGTCTCTCTCTCCGTGTCTCTCTCTCTGTGTCTCTCTCTTCGTGTCTCTCTCTCCGTGTCTCTCTCTCCGTGTCTCTCTCTCCGTGTCTCTCTCTCTCTCCGTGTCTCTCTCTTCGTGTCTCTCTCTCCGTGTCTCTCTCTCCGTGTCTCTCTCTCCGTGTCTCTCTCTCCGTGTCTCTCTCTCCGTGTCTCTCTCTCCGTGTCTCTCTCTCTCTCCGTGTCTCTCTCTTCGTGTCTCTCTCTCCGTGTCTCTCTCTCCGTGTCTCTCTCTCTGTGTCTCTCTCTCTGTGTCTCTCTCTCCGTGTCTCTCTCTCCGTGTCCCTCTCTCCGTGTCTCTCTCTCTGTGTCTCTCTCTCTGTGTCTCTCTCTCCGTGTCTCTCTCTCCGTGTCTCTCTCTCCGTGTCTCTCTCTCCGTGTCAATTCAATTCAATTCTCAATTCTATTGGCTTTATTGGCATGAATGTTCGGATAACAATATTGCCAAAGCATCAAGACATAACACAAAAATATACAACTCGTATGGACAACAACAATAATAACAATAATAATAAAACAGATTGAAAGAGTACAGGTGTGTGTGTGTGTGTGTGTGTGTGCCATGGATAAAGCACTAAAACATTAAAACCAATTTCCTCTCCAGGCCAATGAGACAACAGCATGTTGAGAGTCTTCATAAAGACATCATACCTCAACATTACTCTTTAAATATTATTATTACAGCATGTTGAGAGTCTTCATAAAGACATCATACCTCAACATTACTCTGTTTGAGAATGAGAGATACATGGAGACTGGAAGCAGGGGAAACATCCTATCCAAATGTACTGTGAGTGAGCGAGTGAGTGAGCGAGCGTCTCACTCCCTGTCCCTCAGGTTGTGTATCAACAGGACATAAGGAGCAACACACTGTGCTGTGTTTCCTTCTCCCAGGAGGATTCTTAGTTTAGGAGATTCTTCCAGCTCTCTGAAGCCAGAGATCTGGGAGCTGAGCCGGTCCAACCACATTCGTCTTGTTTCAGTATATTTATCACATTTTAGGAGGAAGTGCATCTCTGTCTCAACCTCACCTGATGAACAGTGACCACATATTCTATTTTCTTTTGGTTGCCAAGATTTCTTCTGTCGGCCTTTCTCGATGGCTAGTCGGTGGTCGGAGAGCCTGTACCTGGTCAGGGTCTGTCTCTGCTTCTTCCCCCTGACAGAAGACAGATATTCTGCCAATTCATAATCTCTTTTTAGGGCCAGATAACATTCTAATCTACTTTGACTTGCAGTTTCTTTTTTCCAATGTTCCAAATATGTTTCTTTGCTTTTCTTTATAATTGCGTTGACTCTAACTGGTGTTTGGAGAGCAGTGCTGGTGTGAGACTGGTTCTGCTGGGTAGAAGTTAGTCTCAGCACCAGCTGACTCAGGAGACTCTTTTCTGGGTTCAGCTCTTGGCTTCGGAGGGCTTTAACATGGAGGGTGTCTTGTGAATTTGTTTGAAGGTGATTCCAAAAATTGAGTGCTCGTTTGTGGAGGTTTATTATAAGGGGATATCTGCCTAATTCTGCCCTGCATGCATTCGTTGGTGTCTTTCTTTGAACGTTGAGGATCATTCTGCAGAACTCTGCATGTAGGGCTTCTGTGGGCTGTTTGTCCCATTGAGTGTAGCTATGGTGACTGAGTGGACCCCAAACTTCACTACCATACAGCGCAATGGGCTGGATCACACTATCAAAAATCTTACACCAGATTTTGATTGGAATTTGGATATTATAAAATTTTCTTTTAATTGCATAGAGGGCTCTTCTGGCCTTTTCTTTTAGTGCATTCACTGCCAGGCTGAAGCTCCCTGAGGCTGTGATAGTCAGACCTAGATAAGTGTAGCTCATGGTGTGTGTGATGGTCGTATTTCCTAAAGTAAAATGCTGTTTGCTTTCCTGACATCTGGGCCTTTTTTGGAAGATCATAATGTTAGTCTTCTTTAGGTTTACTGCCAGAGCCCAGTTCTGACAGTAGTCCTCCAGCAGGTCTAGCTGCTGTTGGAGTCCCTGCTTTGTGGGGGACAACAGCACCAGGTCGTCTGCATAGAACAGAGACTTCACCTCTCTGTCTAGGAGCCAGAGGCCTGGGGCTGCACTCTGGTCCAGCTGCACTGCCAGATCATTGATGTAGATGTTGAAGAGTGTTGGACTCAGATTGCAGCCCTGACGAACACCTCTTCTCTGAGTGAAGAAGTCAGTGCGTCTTTCTCCTATTTTTACAGCACACTTAATATTCAAATATATAGATTTTATAATGTCATAGACCTTTCCTCCAATGCCAGATTGCAGAAGTCTGTAATATAGTCCTTTATGCCAAATTGAATCAAATGCTTTCTTAAAATCAATAAAACAAGCAAATATTTGTCCATTGGTTTGGTGAACATGCTTCTGGATGAGCGTGTGAAGGGTATAGACATGATCGGTGGTACGGTGTTTTGGAAGAAAGCCAATTTGAGTTTTACTAAGGATTTTGTGTTGGTCCAGATAATCTAAGATTCTATTATTTATGATACTGCCAAATAACTTACCCAGGCAGCTGCTAATACAGATGCCTCGGTAATTATTGGGGTCTAATTTATCTCCACTTTTATAGATTGGAGAAATCAGCCCCTCACACCAGATGTCAGGAAAGCAGCCTGAATCCAGCACTATGTTAAACAGCTTGAGGACAGCACCCTGCATTGCAGGAGGGCTGTTTTTAAGCATTTCATTTTTGATGCTGTCTGGACCACAAGCTTTTTTAGTTTTGATACATTTTATTTTTTCCATTAATTCTTCCAAAGTGATTTGGAAGTCAAGAGGGTTCTGGTTGTTTTTGATTGTCAATTCTAATGTTTGCAGTTTTTCTCGAATACTTTGGTGGTTTGAATTTATTTCATTTGGTGGAATGTCTTTATAAAGATTTTCAAAGTGTGGTTTCCAAATGTCACCATCTCGAATTGGTAATGCCTGTGGTTTTGTTGTGCTCAATGTATTTAACATTTCCCAGAATTGGTTTTGATTTATAGAGTTTTCAATTTCCTCCAATCTTTCATTTGTATAATTTTGTTTTTTGTTCCTAATTGTGTATTTATATCTTTTGAGAGTTTCGCTAAAGCTAATTCGTAAGTCTTGATTGTTTGGTTGGTGATGTTTTAAGTTTGATATTTTTCGCAGATCTTTTCTGATACTTTTACAATCATTGTCAAACCATTTTTCATTATTTGGCTTTTTCTTGTACTGTCTCTTCATTTTGACGAGGTTGGCTTTGATAGCTGCCTCATGAAAGAGTGCATTGACGTCAGCGGTGGCCATGTTGACACCAGCCTTGGTCGTGGAGTACTGATTTCCTCTGAATTTCAAAATGTTACTAATTAGATCAGGGGAATTTAGCGCCATGAAGAATTTGTCCCCACTGTCTTGAGCCCATCTGTATGTCGGGTTGAGGTTGTACAGCTTACCGGACTCCTTTTCGGGGGGTTTGAGTTGATTGGAGGTTTCAAAATAGATGCTTATTTGGTTGTGGTCTGAGAGTGGGGATTGCTGCCTGACAGTGAACGCATTGATAGTGGAGGGGTCCATGTCAGTGAGAGCATAGTCGACTACACTACAGCCAAGAGCTGAGGAGTATGTGAACCTCCCTAAAGAGTCCCCTCTGAACCTACCATTCACTATGTACAGGCCTAAGGCCCGACAGAGGTGCACTACCTCCTTGCCACTCTGATTTATTTTACAGTCCAGGTTGTTCCGGTTGATGACGGTTGGTGTGATGTGGAGGGGGGCTTGACCAAACACATGGCTGTTGCCCTGTGGATCTAGGAAGTCAGGCTCACATCCAGTCCTTGCATTCAGGTCTCCACACAGCAGCACAGTTCCCTGGGCCTGGAAGTAGCTGATCTCTGTGTGGAGAGAATCAAAGATGTCCTCCTCATAGTAAGGAGACTCTGCTGGAGGGATGTAGGCAGCACAGAGATATATGTCTCTTTCAGACAATCCAATATTTTTATCAAGTTTTAGCCAAATGTGTGACTTCCCTTGTTTCATCGGTGAAACGTGATTGGCCAGCTCTCCTCTATACCAGACCACGATCCCCCCAGAAGTTCTGCCCGTACGTTTTGTTTTGGCCTTTATAGAGGGTACCATGACTTCATGATACCCTGAGGGACAGTGAGTGGGCGTGTCATTCTGACACCATGTTTCTGTTAATATAAGAATATCAATATTTTCAATACATTTTTGGAATTCAGGGTTCGTGCTCTTCAGCCCAAAGGTTGAGGAGTAGAGGCCCTGAATGTTCCAGCAGCTTATTATAAAAGAACGCATTTAAATTTATCAAAAGAAGACAAAACAAAGAAAAACATGAACCTATTTGGTGTGATAATTATGAAGACTACCTTTCCATAAATAAAGAGTATTACATTTCATTTATATAAGACCTAATCAAATCAAGTGGGTGCAGCTACAGTGGGACATTAATAATAATAACATTTCATCAGAATGATCATCTATTGCTGATGTGTACTTAACAGTTCAATAGGAGGCGATTACACAGAATGTGCAGCATCTCTCTGATGTCTCCCAGCTCTGAAGGAGCAAAGTGAGGGGCCGTGGTAACAGGCCTGGCAACAGCTGCAGCATAACTCTGCTGCTGATGTGGAGGTGGTCTGGGTCCAGGGGCTGCTCCGTAGCTGCCCTGCTGATGGGGTCTGGGTCCAGGGGCTGCTCCGTAGCTGCCCTGCTGATGGGGTCTGGGACCAGGGGCTGCTCCGTAGCTGCTCTGCTGATCCTGTGGAGGTGGTCTCGGTCCAGGGGCTGCTCCGTAGCTGCCCTGCTGATCCTGTGGAGGTGGTCTCGGTCCAGGGGCTGCTCCGTAGCTGCCCTGCTGATCCTGTGGAGGTGGTCTGGGGCCAGGGGCTGTGGTGGGGGTCCTCCCCTGCCTGTCCTTCACAGTGGTGGGGGGATGGTTGTGCACAGAGGGGCGCTGAGCAGTGAAGGCCCTGGCTGAGCGGCTGTGTCTCCTCTCTGGTTGAGGGCTGAACCTGGGTTGGTGGTGGGTAGGAGGTCTGGGCCAGTCTCTAAAGTTCCTAGTAGAGGAGGGGATGAAAGGACTGCGTCCCAGGGCCGTGTCTTTTAGGGTCTTTGCAAATATTCTCACCGCTTCTTTGTGTAGATGGAGTTCATCATAGAGGTCCCAGGTGCCGATGGTCGGGTGGTGGGCAAGGTGCACATTAGGAAGGGCAGCACATCCTCTTCTGATCTCCATATTAATGTCATGGATGACGTGAGGCGGCGTGTCTGTTCTGGGCAGCAGGGTGGAGATGACGATGCGAGTGTTGGGGAACTCCTCACTGGCTTGATCCGCCATCTTCCTCACTGCCTCAGCAGTGTTCTCTTGCAGGGTGTGCAGGTCATTTGTACCTGTGTGGATCACCAGGTATTGAGGGTTGTAAAGGGTCTCCTTCTTTAACAGCTTCATGGCCTGTCCTGTGGTGCTGCAGCGTTTAAATAGCACTCTCTGACCAGGAAAAAGCCGTTCTGTCTCAAGGTATCTTCCATTTGAGTCAATCAGCAGGACTACCTCTGGGCCTTGCTCCTCAGGCTGGTTGGAGGGAAGCTGAGCTGGACAGAGTTGGCTGCTGGCTGCTGGCTGTGTGGATGGATCGTGAGGTGCCTGAGTGTTGCAGAGCTGGGTGTTGGTTGGCTGGGTGCAGGGCAGAGAGGGTGGGGCAGAGATATGGCAGGGACTCGGGACACAGGCAGGCATAGTCTGTGTCTCTGTACTCGTCACTGTGGGGGCTGCTGACAGTTGGTCTTTCACCTGTTGGAGTTTCCAGGTGAAACTCCTTTCTCTCTCTTCAGCATCCTCCTTTATTCTGGCCAACTGGGCACGTAGAGCACTGTTCTCCTGTTTCAGCTCCTTTAGACTCCCTCTTAGGTCTGATGCCATGACCTGGTTGTCCCTTTTAAGTTGCTGGAGCTCCTCTTTAAGCTGCTGCAGAGTGTTGTCTGGGGAGTCACTCAGTCTGGCCTGAGTGAGCTCTTTGAATTCAGTGAATTCCAGTTCCAGTAGGGCCAGACTCTCCTTTAGCCTATTGGAGTAGTTGGTAGGTGTGGGAGGTGCAGAGATGGCCAAGGTGTTGTGTGTTTCTGCTGGGCTCTCATCATCTTCACTGTGAGACGGGGCGCTGATCCTCTTGGTGTCTACCTCAGCTCTCAGTCGGGGAAACACTTCTTCAAAGGACTCCAGGTCGGCTACATTTCCTTGGACCATGACCTTTCCTTTGGTGTAGTATGTGATGGTGAGCAGAGGGTCCTCCTTGTCAAGGTGCTCATCTTTACAGACCTTTAATCTGCCCCCTGAGCCGATGCCCTCACTGGATACGTATGGATAATGTTTGCACAGAATCTCCTTCCAGATGTAAATGGACTCAGTGAAGAAAATTAAGTTGTTCTTCTTTCTTTCTCCATTTTGTTGGATGTAGTCCGTGAAGAGGACCTCTGGGTTTTCTCTCAGAGTGTTGTCCTTGTGTTTCTGCTTAGCTGTGACCTTTTTACATTGAGCAGGGTATTGAACCTCCCTGCTCTCTGCTCTGCTCTCTGTGTTGGGCTCAGCTGATGGCAGCTCGGTTTCCATGGTAACCACTATGTTACTTCAAGAGGAGCTATGCTACTATGTTAGCCGTTTTAGCTTTTCTAGCCCAACAATACAAACTAATAATGAAAATATATATATATATAAATACATATATATTATCAACAGGATTTTCTATAATGTCTTCACTCAATTTTAGTTGCTGTCCCTCTTCTGCTAGCTTGTTTTAAAGCAGCTTAGCCTTTGGAATGTCAGTTGACAGCAGCAGTTAGAGGCGGTTGGTAGCTGGTAGTTGAAGCTAGTAATCAGGACATTTATCTAGAAATGTGCTTTTTTCCAAAAAAAAATTCCAAGTTTTCCTTAGTACTGGGTTACCTCACCTTTAGATTGTTTTTCTCAATATTTGTGGAGGGTAATCGTTCATGGTGTCCCACTTTTTAGGTCCAAAGTTTAAAATTGTTCAGGAGCTCATCTTTTGGGTGTAGCTTCAGTTAGAACGTCTTGTTCTCTCTCTTGTGTCTCTCTCTCTCCGTGTCTCTCTCTCCGTGTCTCTCTCTCCGTGTCTCTCTCTCTGTGTCTCTCTCTTCGTGTCTCTCTCTCCGTGTCTCTCTCTCCGTGTCTCTCTCTCCGTGTCTCTCTCTCCGTGTCTCTCTCTCCGTGTCTCTCTCTTCGTGTCTCTCTCTCCGTGTCTCTCTCTCTCCGTGTCTCTCTCTCTCTTCGTGTCTCTCTCTCCGTGTCTCTCTCTCCGTGTCTCTCTCTCCGTGTCTCTCTCTCTGTGTCTCTCTCTTCGTGTCTCTCTCTCCGTGTCTCTCTCTCCGTGTCTCTCTCTCCGTGTCTCTCTCTCTGTGTCTCTCTCTTCGTGTCTCTCTCTCCGTGTCCCTCTCTCCGTGTCTCTCTCTCTCCGTGTCTCTCTCTCCGTGTCTCTCTCTCCGTGTCTCTCTCTCCGTGTCTCTCTCTCCGTGTCTCTCTCTCCGTGTCTCTCTCTCCGTGTCTCTCTCTCCGTGTCCCTCTCTCCGTGTCTCTCTCTCCGTGTCTCTCTCTCCGTGTCTCTCTCTCCGTGTCTCTCTCTCCGTGTCTCTCTCTCCGTGTCTCTCTCTCTCCGTGTCTCTCTCTCCGTGTCCCGTCCCGTGGAGACGGACTGACCCTCTGGTCCGTGTTTGCAGGCACCGCGGGGAACGTGGAGCACGGGGACCAGTACCAGCTGAAGCTGGTCTACGAGCACAACCTGAAGAGGACCGTGTGCAACATGACCTACGGGCCCTTCGGAGGCGTCACAGGTACGAGAGAGTGTGTGTGTGTGTGTGTGTGTGTGTGTGTGTGTGTGTGTGTGTGTGTGTGTGTGTGTGTGTGTGTGTGTTTAAGGTAAATTAGTGTGTTTGTTGGTCGAGAGATCCTCTTTCATATAAATATAAATGAGAACACTGTTTCCTCAACCTCAGTGTCCTGATGACTGATACCACACACACACACACACACACACAGACACACACACACACACACACGCTGTTGTGTCAATTTTACGTTTTAAACTTCGAACTGAGGCCTTTTTTTTGCAAAGTGAGAACAGTTTGGCTTGTTTGGAACTTTTTAAAACGTTGTTTGAAGCTGAACACTTATTATTTATTTATTTATTTATTTAGCAGGATCGGTGCACATAATCAACATTTCAGTTTCCACCTCGATGTCAATGTGTGTTAGCTAGAGAGATCGTTTCATCTGTAGTTTCTGAGCAGGTTATTACAATTTAGTGGCCTAATATATTACAAATATTATAGTACAACGCTGTACTAATAAAATACATCAGAGAGAATTCATCACGGCAGAGAGTTTCCTGTACAAGTACACATGTGTGTACTAGAGAGAGAGGGAGAGAGAGAGAGAGAGGGAGAGGGAGAGGGAGGGAGGGAGGGAGGGAGAGAGAGAGAGAGGGAGAGAGAGAGAGAGAGAGAGAGAGAGAGAGAGAGAGAGAGAGAGAGAGAGAGAGAGAGAGAGAGAGAGAGAGAGAGAGAGAGAGAGAGAGAGAGAGAGAGAGAGAGAGAGAGAGAGAGAGAGAGAGAGAGATCCAGTCAATTGGGCTTTTGGAAAAACCAAGTAGGGGAAAGCCCTTCAGTAGTCTGTATCCAAGGAAAACACACACACACACACACACACACACACACACACACACACACACACACACACACAGGGGGAACCCCCTTTAAAGTAGAGAAAATGGCATTTCCAAATAAAGGCTGTATTGTCGAGGTGAGTGAAGAGAAATTGCCAGACTGCGGCCTGGCATGATGGACCGTGTGTGTGTGTGTGTGTGTGTGTGTGTGTGTGTGTGTGTGTGTGTGTGTGTGTGTGTGTGTGTGAGAGAGATTGATTGATAGGAAGAACAGTGTGCTCGTTAAAACCAAGACCTCGTCTGCGGTAAATCCAACGTGCCTTATGTGTTTCCACGTGCCGTTTTCTGGTCGTACAAAGATGTCTCCCTCCCTCTCTCATCACGCGCTCCTCTCTCCTCCTCTCTCCCCCTGGTCACCACTAGATGGCGCTGCAGGCTGCATGTTGCAGCTCCTGCAGCTTAATGAATGGGATCCTGTTCGGCCTCTGGTGGGGGAATCCCCCTTTTCTTTAAATCCCCTCTCCAGACGCCGGTCAGAGCTCAGCCACAGAGCAGCACGGCCCTCTGGGAGATTCAGTGTCTGTGACGTGAATAACTTATCTTTGCTTTAAATAACCAGATCGTACCAACAATAATAATAATAATAGATAAATCCAGACTTTATTAAACTTTATATCAAGGCGGAAAAAACTACTTCTCTCCCATTCTAGGAATAATCTTCAACCCCTTAGATTCATCTTCCTTTATATTCGTCCTACAGATCTCCCATAAGCACGTGAAACAATCTGTGTTTCCTTTATTCAAAAGGTACTCTCTTACGTGTGTGTGTGTGTGTGTGTGTGTGTGTGTGTGTGTGTGTGTGTGTGTGTGTGTGTGTGTCTATAATTGCAGCCATTTAGCAGTGCTTTAGGCGCTGTAATAGCAGCTCTGTACTAATACTGCTCTAATAGCTGGGCTGACTTTGGGTTTGGGTCACATTCAGGCCACACACACACACACACACACACACACACACACACACACGCGCTCCCTCCCTCCAGGCTCCGCCCCCTGCGGTGTGCAGCCAGCCTCTGTGCTTTGTTGGACTTGTCTTATTAATGACGCTAATTTAGGCCCGTTTCCTCCGCTGTGTCTGAGCGCTCACACACGGGCCTTTTGGCAGGTTCTGGCCGTGTGAGTCGCACGTGCACGCGCTGCTGTACACGTGCACGCGCTGCTATACACGTGCACGCGCTGCTGTACACGTGCACGCGCTGCTGTACACGTGCACGCGCTGCTATACACGTGCACGCGCTGCTGTACACGTGCACGCGCTGCTGTACACGTGCACGCGCTGCTATACACGTGCACGCGCTGCTGTACACGTGCACGCGCTGGTGTACACGTGCACGCGCTGGTGTACACGTGCACGCGCTGCTGTACACGTGCACGCGCTGCTGTACACGTGCACGCGCTGCCGTTACGGTGTTTCAGGGCGGGAAACGAGCACCGGGTACCGGGACGGTTTCAGTTCACGGCCCTTCTTCTAGTATAAAGAAGTAAAAGTACGACCACGTGTTAGCCACGCGTTAGCATTCTCACGACCACGTGCTAGCGTCTCACGACCACGTGTTAGCGTCTCACGACCACGTGTTAGCGTCTCACGACTACGTGTTAGCGTCTCACGACTACGTGTTAGCGTCTCACGACTATGTGTTAGCGTCTCACGACCACGTGTTAGCATCTCACGACCACGTGTTAGCGTCTCACGACCACGTGTTAGCGTCTCACGACCACGTGTTAGCGTCTCACGACCACGTGTTAGCGTCTCACGACCACGTGTTAGTGTCACCACGTGTTAGCATCTCACGACCACGTGTTAGCGTCTCACGACCACGTGTTAGCGTCTCACGACCACGTGTTAGCGTCTCACGACCACGTGTTAGCGTCTCACGACCACATGTTAGCGTCTCACGACCACGTGCTAGCGTCTCACGACCACGTGCTAGCATCTCACGACCACGTTTTAGCGTCTCACGACTACGTGTTAGCGTCTCACGACCACGTGTTAGCGTCTCACGACTACGTGTTAGCGTCTCACGACCACGTGTTAGCGTCACCACGTGTTAGCATCTCACGACCACGTGTTAGCGTCTCACGACCACGTGTTAGCGTCTCACGACTACGTGTTAGCGTCTCACGACTATGTGTTAGCGTCTCACGACCACGTGTTAGCGTCTCACGACCACGTGTTAGCCACGCGTTAGCATTCTCACGACCACGTGTTAGCATCTCACGACCACGTGTTAGCATCTCACGACCACGTGTTAGCATCTCACGACCACGTGTTAGCGTCTCACGACCACGTGTTAGCATCTTACGACCACGTGTTAGCGTCTCACGACTACGTGTTAGTGTCTCACGACTACGTGTTAGCGTCTCACGAACACGTGTTAGCGTCACCACGTGTTAGCATTTCACGACCACGTGTTAGCCACGTGTTAGCCACGTGTTAGCCACGTGTTAGCGTCTCACGACCACGTGTTAGCGTCTCACGACCACGTGTTAGCGTCTCACGACCACGTGTTAGCGTCTCACGACCACGTGTTAGCCACGTGTTAGCGTCTCACGACCACGTGTTAGCGTCTCACGACCACGCGTCTCACGACCACGTGTTAGCCACGTGTTAGCATCTCACGACCACGTGTTAGCGTCTCACGACCACGTGTTAGCGTCTCACGACCACGTGTTAGCGTCTCACGACCACGTGCTAGCGTCTCACGACCACGTGTTAGCGTCTCACGACCACGTGTTAGCGTCTCACGACCACGTGTTAGCGTCTCACGACCACGTGCTAGCGTCTCACGACTACGTGCTAGCGTCTCACGACTACGTGCTAGCGTCTCACGACTACGTGTTAGCGTCTCACGACCACGTGTTAGCGTCTCACGACCACGTGCTAGCGTCTCACGACTACGTGTTAGCGTCTCACGACTACGTGTTAGCGTCTCACGACTACGTGTTAGCGTCTCACGACCACGTGTTAGCGTCTCACGACCACGTGTTAGCGTCTCACGACCACGTGTTAGCGTCTCACGACTACGTGTTAGCGTCTCACGACCACGTGTTAGCGTCTCACGACCACGTGTTAGCGTCTCACGACTACGTGCTAGCGTCTCACGACTACGTGCTAGCGTCTCACGACCACGTGTTAGCGTCTCACGACCACGTGTTAGCGTCTCACTACCACGTGTTAGCGTCTCACGACCACGTGCTAGCGTGTCACGACCACGTGCTAGCGTCTCACGACCACGTGTTAGCGTCTCACGACTACGTGTTAGCGTCTCACGACCACGTGTTAGCGTCTCACGACCACGTGTTAGCGTCACCACGTGTTAGCATCTCACGACCACGTGTTAGCATCTCACGACCACGTGTTAGCATCTCATGACTGTGTGTGTGTTGTGTTTGTGTTTGTGTGTGTGT
Organism: Myoxocephalus aenaeus; assembly: GCA_038501785.1. Taxonomy (NCBI): domain Eukaryota; kingdom Metazoa; phylum Chordata; class Actinopteri; order Perciformes; family Cottidae; genus Myoxocephalus; species Myoxocephalus aenaeus. The sequence continues at coordinate 82,100 of JBAMJR010000632.1, read as the reverse complement.
GTGTGTGTGTGTGTGTGTGTGTGAGTGTGAGTGTGTGTGCTGCGCTGTAGGTGGCTGCCTCTCTGACCTCTAGTCGATGGCAGTGTGAGTTTTAATAGCTCGTCAAGGCCTAATTATAGTTCTCCGGTCACCACAGCCGCGCTGCTCTCTGTGTGTTGGGGCTTAGTGTGTCCTCCATTAGGCCTCCTAACACACACACACAGGCTCGTACGCACACACACACAGCCAGGTGTGTGTGTATGTGTGTGTGTGTGTGTGGAGGTGTTAATGGAGAGATCAGATTCAGCCAGAGGGAGAAACACACCTCGTAGCACAACATGACATCGCAGCTGAAATGAAACAGGAGCCATGAATGTTGCTGCTTTGAGTTTAATTACTTAAAACATGTCAAGCGGCAACAGAACATATTCATTCTGTTCATATTTTTTTGCACAAAGAAACAACACACACTGTCTCCGTAAGAAAAACAACCAACAGACACACACTGTAGGAGTCTCAGGTGCTCTTGTGTTGCGGGTTCAAACCCCGCCCACTTTCACACCTCCTCACACCTGGCCACACAGCGGGAGAAATAATCCTATAAAGAAACAAGAATTGATTTGTATCAAACTATTACTTTAAGATCAATTTAGTTATTTATCAATCTGTCAACTTTGGCAAATAATGTATCGTTCTTTTATTCTGTAAAATAAGAATAACCTGAAGAAGTGTAAGATGAGGCGTTCCGATGCAAAGATGTAGCGAAAAGCAGTTTTAATTGAGTTTTAAATGTGTTATATTCATGTGTTCATGTCGTTCATTTACGCTGAGTTTGAAATAATTAATATGCTTTTAAAAGAAAGACGCTCAAAATATAAGCAGGCATACATACAGGCATCTATATACATGTTTATTCTTTTAATCAAACTATTGTCTCATTCATTTGAGTCATTTAAGGTTTACTGTATGCTTTGTATTCTCATTGTTAGTTTAAATACTACATTTACTCACTTTTTCATGTTTACACCCAGATTTCACTAAATGTTTGGTCATGGACATTTGGTTAAAAGTCATGGAAAAGTTATGGAAAAGTCATGGAAATGCATTGGTCAGAATGTGTGTGAACCCTGCATATAGTGTACCACCTCGTGAACACAGCAGTGTGTGAGGTTGTGGTCTTTACAGGAGTCGGGGGTCTGATCCCCTCCGCCTGTCCCCCAGGTCACCACTCGCTGTGCATCCAGTCCATGGACGGCATGCTGATGTTCTTCGAGCAGGACAGCTACACCTTCGGCAGGTTCCTCCCCGGCTTCCTGCTGCCCGGCCCGCTGATGTACAACCCCAGAACCGACAGCTTCCTCACCGTGTCCTCCGCTCGCCAGCTGGAGAGCTACAAGTACGTCGTGTTCCTCTTCCTTTTCCTCGAAAATGTCATCCCCAAACTAAAAAGGGTGTATCTCTGCAACCACTAGGGCTGTTTGAGTAATGTGGGTGTTATAATAAAAGGTACACATGTGAGATGTTGTTCAGATGTGTAAATATCAGTCTATATGTTACTGGTTAAGAGTAAATGAAGATGACACACAGAAAAAATGAAAAGGTTTCAGGTCCGCCTATAAAAAAATCACTTTCAGGATGATTATTTATTTGAAATGATGCAGCTGTAAGGTCCAACTCTAACCCAAATCATAGCTCAATATGTGAACATTCTCTAACCCAAATCATAGCTCAATATGTGAACATTCTCTAACCCAAATCATAGCTCAATATGTGAACATTCTCTAACCCAAATCATAGCACAATATGTGAACATTCTCTAACCCAAATCATAGCTCAATATGTGAACATTCACTAACCCAAATCATAGCACAATATGTGAACATTCTCTAACCCAAATCATAGCTCAATATGTGAACATTCTCTAACCCAAATCATAGCTCAATATGTGAACATTCTCTCTGCAAAGGTTGACTTTGATAAAGTGAAGCAGAACAAAGTTAGAGAGGGTTTAGAACAGAGAACATTCAGGCGAGGTCTCATTGGGGCCCATTTGGAATATTTGAATGCTATTTGAATTTGTTCATGTACCAAACCATATATTTCACTTGTATATCACTTATGGTGTTCAATACATCCAAATACAGCAGTTTTGGGCCTTTTTTTCTTTCATAAAACAAGCTATGATTTACAGTTTTATATAACAATCACTCAGTCTGCCCCCTAGGGGGGTTAATGTGAAACGCGAGCAGCAGGAAGTGATTCAGCTGTGACTCGTAACACCGCGTCCACAAATTACGTCTCAACTCAAGTGCTTCACGATCGACTCAGAGCGAGGACTCCATGTGCCCGGGAATAAAAATGTCCCAATAAATACAAATGAAATGTCTGAAATCCATAATGATGAAGAGAGAGAGTCATATATAGAAACCTTTTATAGAACCGTTAATATTAACACACCTGGTAATATTCATAGCCTTTTTTGTGCATTTGACACAGAAACAGGAACTTATTCCTTTTTAAATCCTCACTTTTTGACGCTAAGCTGTCAGTGTGTGTGTATATATATATATATATATATATATATACATATATATATATATATATATTACATTACATATCAGATGACCGGTCAAACTGTTCCATCTCACTCCGTTTATTTAGCCTGTTAGACTCCTGCCCCGATGTGTGTGTGTGTGTGTGTGTGTGTTGGCGTCAGCTTTGAGATTTCAGTTTGTGCTTACCCATCACACTGAGGTAGCGTATGCATGTTTGTATAGTGTGTGTGTGTGTGTGTGTGTATATATATGATGTATCTGTTTAAGGTAAATCAGTGTGTTTGTTGGTCGAGAGATCCTCTTTCATATAAATGAGAACACTGTTTCCTCAACCTCAGTGTCCTGATGACTGATACCAGACACACACACACACACACACACACACACACACACAGTCAGGCTCTAACACAACTTTGTCCACGTGGGTGAGAGAGCACCCCACATTCACCTCGAACACTTTTTAATGGCAAACCAAAAATTACTCTGTGTGTGTGTGTGTGTGTGTGTGTGTGTGTGTGTGTGTGTGTGTGTGTGTGTGTGTGTGTGTGTCTTGGTCCTCATACGTTAGGCATGCAGGTGAATAATCAGATTTTTGTGGTTTTTCTCTTTCACACACTGCTTTGTGTGATTTTTACCCTCATTCATAATGCCAACCATCTTCTGGTTGATGGAGCTGCACACACACACACACACACACACACACACACACACACACACACACACACACAGCTTTAATCCATTCACGCTGCCTCACATCCCATCATCAATAAGCCCTCCAGGTGAAGGTGGACTCGGTATGAGAACAGTTGCTTCACGGTGTTTTAGTTTCACTCGGTGAATTGAATCCTTTCACTCTCCAGCCGTCGATCCGCTCGTGTCGCTTTGAGCTGGAGCGCGCTGACATGTTCAATACGTCCGTCTTCTTCCAGGAAGTGGTCACGCTGCCATGAAAAGGTTTCTGCTGGCAGTCGCCCAGCGAGCAGCTCGTTAGGCTGCTGGCAGCTCAGCGGTACGGCTAGCGGACGGACGGGTTCAAAACTGTAAATCTCTCCAAATAATCAAAGTTTACAGCGCTGTGTTATGCACAATGTTATCAGGAATTAGCCTCACGTTTACGGTCCCTTACGGGAATCTGATTTATCTGGGTATAAAATGATTTGATGGGACGATTTCTTCTATTTATTTATATATATATATATTGTCCCATCAAATCAAAGGGAGTAACAGTCTTTATATAGAGCGCTTGATCAGACCGACCGCTTCGTCCTCAGCCGGTCGCCAACGGCTCGCTGATTTAAACTGATCGACGCTGACCGCCATGTTTCTACAGTAGCTCAGAGCGGACAAACCAAGCGTAGGGACGTTCATGTTTTCGCGTTTCTTTTTCTTCTTTTTTCGGTCATGGAAAACCTGGAAAAGTCATGACATTTTAAAATGGTTATTTTCAGACCTGGAAAAGTCCTTGAAAAAAATAAAATCCCAAAAGTTTAGTAAAAGTCATGTAAATGTGTTATATTCATGTGTTCATGACGTTCATTTACGCTGAGTTTGAAATAATTAATATGCTTTTAAAAGAAAGACGCTCAAAATATAAGCAGGCATACATACAGGCATCTATATAAATGTTTATTCTTTTAATCAAACTATTGTCTCATTCATTTGTGTCATTTAAGGTTTACTGTATGCTTTGTATTCTCATTGTTAGTTTAAATAGCATAGAATAGCATAGAATTAGAGATGTTTTGATATATTAGGGTAGCTTTTTCTTTTGATTGTTTTTAGTTTAGTCTGATTATTAGTAGTTATTGTTGTTTGCTTTGTCTTTCCATTTTTTGGTTTGTTCTGTTTGTCTCTGTCTCTTGTCCCCAGTGTAAAGCGTCTTTGAGTATCTTGAAAAGCTCTATATAAGTTTGAATTATTATTATTATTATCTGTAATTTGACAAACGCAACATGAGATGAGTTGGGCTCTAAAATGACGATACGCTGAAGAAAAAGGCGCTGGACTCTAACGGACTGAGACGCGATGCTTCTACATGGACTGAAGGAGCTCAGTGTTTGCCGGTTGAATGTAAGCGTGTTGGTATTGAGCAGCGGTCTGCGTCTCTCTCCGACTCCCAGGTACGAGACGCTGGCCGTGGCCGCCGAGGCCGAGAGTCGACAGGATCCGGACCTGCCGCTCAAGACCGGAGGCAAGAGGCTGGCGGTGAGTCGGCTTCTCAACTCGATTCAGTTTATTTTGTGTAGCCCAAAATCACAAAGGAGAGCAACAGAGGAGGATCCCTCTCCCCGGGTGCTCAGAAGCAATAGATGTCATGTGACCAGAATGAACAACGTAACTGAGTTACAGCACATTATTAATTATTCATATAATGAGTAGTATACGCATGGACCACGATCCATGAAGCAGAAGGAGGTTTTCAGCTGTCAAACGCACGAGGAACCCGTATTCTGGAAAGGCAAACGGATCCTTCTGGACCTAATTAGGTTCCTGTAACCGCCGTTAACCTCGCTGGCGCAGCTACTTAGGGGTTACGGGTCTTACACACATCAGCGGGCATGACAAGCTTCACACAGCAGCGTTGTTGGTCGCATGTGCGTGCGGTACAGTGTGTCCACATTCCTCTGTATGTATACGGTTAAATGAAACGTTCCTCTGGGTTCCAGACAGTCAATTCAACGAGTAAGCGAGACCCCAAGTGTGAGCGCCTGCACATCATGTACCAGAAATACAAAACTATGAAATATAGGCAGCGACGTCGTTGGAGAATGTGCAGGAAACCTGAGAGCGAAGGGAACCGGCACACACACACTCCATTGACCCGTGACCGTAAGACGTATATATCTTTATAATTAGCCTGACTTTTTGTAATGCCGGAGAATGGATTGAATGTCGATTCGGTTAAAAGAAGAAAAAAAACTCTTACCGCAGACGTTCAGTCGGATATATTCTCTTCCCCCATAAAAGTTTTGAATTTTCCCACAGCGGCACAGAAAGCGCGGATGCCAACGTACACAGATCACGTCTTCGTTCACTCGAGCTAAAAACGCTTCTGTCCACATTTCTGCCTCCGTGAAATGGAAATACCCAACAAAAGAGTTGGGTTTCAGTGACTGCACCAGTGTTCTGTGAAGGGTTCAGACACCGCATGCGTCACTCGTGGTGCACATCACGCTCGTTGTTTTGAAATTGAAGAAATGAGGTGTGTGTGTGTGTGTGTGTGTGTGTGTGTGTGTCCTCCTGCAGCCTGACTGGACCTTTGTCCTGGGAGAACAGGCCCTGGACCTCTGCGTGCCCTCCTTCTCCCACGCCTCCTCCTCCATCTTCGTCCTGGGCGAGAGGAACCTCTACTGTCTCCGTGACAACAGCCACATCCGCTTCATGAAGAAGCTGGAGTTCAACCCCAGCTGCTTCCTGCCCTTCGCCTCAGGTGACCATGGAGCTTTAGCACCAGTGCAGCGAGACGAACATCATCTTCAAAAGGGATAGTTCACCTTCACAGGCGCCTGATCTGAGATTCACCGGCTTTAACTGTACGTTAAGAATCGGCTTTATTGGCCATGCGTGTTTACACACACATGGAATTTAACTCCGGTTACACGTTGCTCTTCGTACTAATGTACATACACAATATACAATAACAAGATAAATATAAAAAAAAGACATTAAAGACAGATCCACCTGAAACAAACTAAGACAATGGAACGGGGTGGGAATCACCAGAGGTCCCACGATACGATATTATCACGATACTTAAGTCCCGATATGATATTATCACGATACTTAAGTCCCGATACGATATTATCACGATACTTAAGTCCCGATGCTGCGATATTATCATGATACTTACGTCCCGGTACGATATTATCATGATACTTAAGTCCCGATATTATCACGATATTTAAGTCCTGATACGGTATTATCACGATACTTAAGTCCTGATACGGTATTATCACGATACTTAAGTCCTGATACGGTATTATCACGATACTTACATCCCAATATTATCACGATACTTAAGTCCCGATACGATATTATCACGATACTTACATCCCAATATTATCACGATACTTAAGTCCCGATACGATATTATCACGATACTTGAGTCCCGATACGATATTATCACGATACTTGAGTCCCATATTCTCCATATTTGTCTCCATATTTGTTTTGACCAACTTCCTACCGATCACGCTGACCCGGGACCTCCGCTGACCTCACCAGAAAACAACACAGCACCATCTAGTGGACTGAAAAAGCAATTGATTTTATTATTCTAGGACCAAAAAGTTTATAATTGATAAAATAAAAGATCGATACTCGGCGTCCGTGTATCGATACAATATCGCCACGCAAAATATCGCGATACTCTGCTGTATCGATTTTGCGGCATGCAGTGTGGAGCATGCAGGGTGGAGCATGCAGTGTGGAGCATGCAGTGTGGAGCATGCAGTGTGGAGCATGCAGGGTGTGCAGCGTGCGCAGCGTGAAGCGTGCAGCGTACACCTGCTGCAGCCGAACCGTGGAGCACGAGGGGACAACACACACACAGTGACCGGTGGCCCG
>JBAMJR010000632.1:62500-70000 GCA_038501785.1 Myoxocephalus aenaeus | reverse complement strand
TGTGTGTGTGTGTGTGTGTGTGTGTGTGTGTGTTTTCGCAGCAGTTAAAACGTTTTATTTCCCCTTGGACACCCTCCTCCAGGTGTGGACTCGGCCGCTGCTCTAGACCTGAACCCCTGGCGTGTGTGTGTGTGTGTGTGTGTGTGTGTGTGTGTGTGTGTGTGTGTGTGTGTGTACCGCCTCACTGGACTGGAACTACAACACATCTGTGGCCGGTTAACACACAGAGTTAAATTACCTTCTTGCATCACGCAGCATTTCCTCGTTTCCTTTTGTTTCCACATCAAAAACTAACAAGAACAAACTGTAAAGAAACAAAAAGAAATATTGAGTACCAGAAGGTTCACATTTCAACTCTCCTCTCTCCCCTCAGGGAGATAAAAGGAGTGGTGGTCAGCCTGAGCTCTGACGGTCACCTGCTCTGCTCCTACATGGGTACGGACCCCTCCTTCTTCTCCACGCCCAAGGTGGACGCCCGCGAGGCCGACTACGAGCAGGTGGACGCCGAGATGAAGAAGCTGCAGAGGTTCATCAGAGAGGCCAGCAGGACGCAAGGTACTGGAGGACGTTCCTATCCCGCCGGGCCTCGACCCTATAACGACGGGCCGGGCCTCGACCCTATAACGACGGGCCGGGCCTCGACCCTATAACGACGGGCCGGGCCTCGACCCTATAACGACGAGCCGGGCCCGGGCCCTCTAACGACGGGCCGGGCCTCGACCCTCTAACGCCGGGCCGGGCCTCGATCCTCTAACGCCGGGCCGGGCCTCGACCCTCTAACGACGGGCCGGGCCTCGACCCTCTAACGCCGGGCCGGGCCTCGACCCTATAACGACTGGCCGGGCCTCGACCCTCTAACGACGGGCCGGGCCTCGACCCTCTAACGACGGGCCGGGCCTCGACCCTCTAACGACGGGCCGGGCCTCGACCCTATAACGACGGGCCGGGCCTCGACCCTCTAACGACGGGCCGGGCCTCGACCCTCTAACGACGGGCCGGGCCTCGACCCTCTAACGACGGGCCGGGCCTCGACCCTCTAACGACGGGCCGGGCCTCGACCCTCTAACGACGGGCCGGGCCTCGACCCTCTAACGACGGGCCGGGCCTCGACCCTATAACGACGGGCCGGGCCTCGACCCTCTAACGACGGGCCGGGCCTCGACCCTCTAACGACGGGCCGGGCCTCGACCCTCTAACGACGGGCCGGGCCTCGACCCTCTAACGACGGGCCGGGCCTCGACCCTATAACGACGGGCCGGGCCTCGACCCTCTAACGACGGGCCGGGCCTCGACCCTATAACGACGGGCCGGGCCTCGACCCTCTAACGACGGGCCGGGCCTCGGCCCTCTAACGACGGGCCGGGCCTCGACCCTCTAACGACGGGCCGGGCCTCGACCCTATAACGACGGGCCGGGCCTCGACCCTATAACGACGGGCCGGGCCTCGACCCTCTAACGACGGGCCGGGCCTCGGCCCTCTAACGACGGGCCGCTTCATCTGGTGCATTTGCTATTTTAAATTCTCCCCCTTGTCGTCTATTTAGACTTCCTGCCTAAAGTCGACGCCGAGGAGGACCTGACCCTCACAGTGACCGTGTCCTCCAGCATGGACAGCCCATCGGTACACACACACACACACACACACACACACACACACACACACACACACACACACACACACACACACACACACACACACACACACACACTAATGATTTGTCTCCTTCTACAGAATGCTCTGATCCAAGATATCGACGGTGTGTCCGTCCCTTCAGTGACTGTACAGGTGAGAGCTGTCTCACTCTCTCCTGTCTCACTCCTGTACTCTGTCTCACTCTCTCCTGTAATATGTCACTCTCTCCTGTCTCACTCTCTCCTGTCTCACTCTCTCCTGTCTCACTCCTGTACTCTGTCTCACTCTCTCACTCCTGTACTCTCTCTCACTCTCTCCTGTCTCACTCCTGTACTCTGTCTCACTCTCTCCTGTCTCACTCTCTCCTGTCTCACTCTCCCCTGTCTCACTCCTGTACTCTGTCTCACTCTCTCCTGTCTCACTCCTGTACTCTGTCTCACTCTCTCACTCCTGTACTCTCTCTCACTCTCTCCTGTCTCACTCCTGTACTCTGTCTCACTCTCTCCTGTCTCACTCTCTCCTGTCTCACTCTCCCCTGTCTCACTCCTGTACTCTGTCTCACTCTCTCCTGTCTCACTCCTGTACTCTGTCTCACTCTCTCACTCCTGTACTCTCTCTCACTCTCTCCTGTCTCACTCCTGTACTCTGTCTCACTCTCTCCTGTAATATGTCACTCTCTCCTGTCTCACTCTCTCCTGTCTCACTCTCTCCTGTCTCACTCCTGTACTCTGTCTCACTCTCTCCTGTCTCACTCCTGTACTCTGTCTCACTCTCTCACTCCTGTACTCTCTCTCACTCTCTCCTGTCTCACTCCTGTACTCTGTCTCACTCTCTCCTGTCTCACTCTCTCCTGTCTCACTCTCCCCTGTCTCACTCCTGTACTCTGTCTCACTCTCCCCTGTCTCACTCCTGTACTCTGTCTCACTCTCTCACTCCTGTACTCTCTCACTCTCTCCTGTCTCACTCCTGTACTCTGTCTCACTCTCTCCTGTAATATGTCACTCTCTCCTGTCTCACTCTCTCCTGTCTCACTCTCTCCTGTCTCACTCCTGTACTCTGTCTCACTCTCTCCTGTCTCACTCCTGTACTCTGTCTCACTCCTGTACTCTCTCTCACTCTCTCCTGTCTCACTCCTGTACTCTGTCTCACTCTCTCCTGTCTCACTCTCTCCTGTCTCACTCTCCCCTGTCTCACTCCTGTACTCTGTCTCACTCTCTCCTGTCTCACTCCTGTACTCTGTCTCACTCTCTCACTCCTGTACTCTCTCTCACTCTCTCCTGTCTCACTCCTGTACTCTGTCTCACTCTCTCCTGTCTCACTCTCTCCTGTCTCACTCCTGTACTCTCTCTCACTCTCTCCTGTCTCACTCCTGTACTCTCTCTCACTCTCTCCTGTCTCTCTCCTGTACTCTCTCTCACTCTCTCCTGTCTCACTCCTGTACTCTCTCTCACTCTCTCCTGTCTCACTCCTGTACTCTGTCTCACTCTCTCCTGTCTCTCTCCTGTACTCTGTCTCACTCTCTCCTGTCTCACTCCTGTACTCTGTCTCACTCTCTCCTGTCTCACTGTCTCACTCCTGTACTGTCTCACTCTCTCCTGTCTCACTCCTGTACTCTGTCTCACTCTCTCCTGTCTCACTCCTGTACTCTGTCTCACTCTCTCACTCCTGTACTCGCTCTCACTCTCTCCTGTCTCACTCCTGTACTCTGTCTCACTCTCTCCTGTCTCACTCTCTCCTGTCTCACTCTCCCCTGTCTCACTCCTGTACTCTGTCTCACTCTCTCCTGTCTCACTCCTGTACTCTGTCTCACTCTCTCACTCCTGTACTCTCTCTCACTCTCTCCTGTCTCACTCCTGTACTCTGTCTCACTCTCTCCTGTCTCACTCTCTCCTGTCTCACTCCTGTACTCTCTCTCACTCTCTCCTGTCTCACTCCTGTACTCTCTCTCACTCTCTCCTGTCTCTCTCCTGTACTCTCTCTCACTCTCTCCTGTCTCACTCCTGTACTCTCTCTCACTCTCTCCTGTCTCACTCCTGTACTCTGTCTCACTCTCTCCTGTCTCTCTCCTGTACTCTGTCTCACTCTCTCCTGTCTCACTCCTGTACTCTGTCTCACTCTCTCCTGTCTCACTGTCTCACTCCTGTACTGTCTCACTCTCTCCTGTCTCACTCCTGTACTCTGTCTCACTCTCTCCTGTCTCACTCTCTCCTGTACTCTGTCTCACTCTCTCCTGTCTCACTCCTGTACTCTCTCACTCTCTCCTGTCTCACTCTCTCCTGTCTCACTCCTGTACTCTGTCTCACTCTCTCCTGTCTCACTCCTGTACTCTCTCACTCTCCAGGTGAAGGTGAAGGCTCGTTGTGTTGTTCAGTCGTCTAAACTGACCGTCACCATTCAGCCTCCTTTGGCCGTCACGCAGGACCAGTTTGTGCTGCAGCCCATGGGTCAGTGTGTGTGTGTGTGTGTGTGTGTGTGTGTGTGTGTGCGTGTGTGCGTCCATGTTTCTTATTATTATTATTATTGTTATTTATTAATTTTTTTCACATTTAGCATTTGTCCCAACAGAAGATGGAAGTTTAAAAATACACTTCTCAGCTCGCAGAGGTGTGTGTGTGTGTGTGTGTGTGTGTGTGTCTGTGTGTGTGTGTGTGTAAAAGAGGTTTGTGTGTGTGTGTCTGTCTGTGTGTATAACAGAGGTGTGTGTGTGTGTGTGTGTCTCTCTGTGTGTGTAACAGAGGTGTGTGTGTGTGTGTGTGTCTCTCTGTGTGTGTAACAGAGGTGTGTGTGTGTGTGTGTGTGTGTGTCTCTGTGTGTGTAACAGAGGTGTGTGTGTGTTCAGCCCTTATCAGACTCACCGCGTGTTCTGTCGTCTGGCTGTCGGCGGAGACTCGGCCACCTTGACTTTGATCCGAGTCTCTCAGACGCCGTGCACACACACACACACACACACACACACACACACACACACACGCACACACACACACACACACACAAACACACACACACTCAAAACTCGCTACTCGTGTACTTTCTACTGCACTACAGTGACCTATACTCTGATTATAACACACATATTAAAACATATCTTAATGTTTCTCAAGTCTCCATGAGCTAATTATGAGCTGATTATAATAATCAATAATAATAATCTGGCGTAAAACACTTCTATACTTGTTAACGGCTAATTAGTGTTTTAATCTCCTGTTGTCAGCTGAGAATATATTATTAATAATAAGCTCAGTCCAGTGTTTGTTGTTGTAGTTTTAGTTCTGGTATCCAAGCTTCCACTTCCACTTTACCCAGAATCCATTGCATTTTCCCCCCTTTTCTTGTAGTTATTTGTGCATGTTCGCCAGATTTTCAAATGCCTTCGTTCTTACTCAGCAAAACCGAAATAAACCGAGGGAGTTTTTCCAAACCCTCGGAAACGTGTGAATCAAAGCTGCCGTCAAAACGCCGGAGCGACGCGCTCAGGTTTCACCTCCATGGAGCTGTGAGGAGCTGCAGGAGCTCGGTGCACGCCCAACATCCCATCACTCTCTCTCGGTCGTGACGTAAATGAATCTCAGCACCTATATATATATATATATATATATATATATATATATATATATATATATATATATCTTGTCATAATTGAAAACCTTCTTTATTTTATTAACCTCATGGCATTAAGCCCTGTTTTTTCTGAAAATCAGAATGGTTAATATACCCGTACTAAATTCAGATTATCTCCTCAACCACAAGGCCTATTTCAATAATTTAAAAAGGTATAACATACAGAAAACCCTTGGGAACATAGATAATAAGTTCATATATGTGTTACTGGTATATTGGTTTATGATAATGCACAGAAAAGGAAAAAAATAAATATATTTTGCAAAAAAAGTAGTATTTTCTTATAACTAAGAAAATACTTGTATTTTCTCGTAACTATATTTACTATATTTGAATATAATATATAACACAGCTCTATATGTTAAGAGTATCTGTGGGAAGTTTGGCTTTGATTGAGTAAAGTTACATAATAATTATGTCCAATAATTGTATCGCTAGAATTACATTTTTCTTTTTACATCGAGGAATGTGATATTTCTCTCGACTCCTGGTTTTGGCAATTTACAATTTAGTCCAAAGGAAACCCGTCCGATGCGCTAGCAGTCACCAGACGGGTCACTTTCGTTCAGTCTCAGGTAACGAGTCACCTGAGATGAGGAGGAGTCCTCTCCTTCCTCTGAAACTCGCTCCCGACATTCGCTGAAAGCCGTCGTCCATCAGAGAGCAGCTTTACGACTTCAAGATGTGAGCAGCGTCCGTTTATCCTGAAGCCCCTGAATCAGACTGACCAGCGCGTTCTTATCGTAGAGGTCGTAGAGGTCGTAGAGGTCGTAGAGGTCGCGGTGCAGTGCGTGTACCGCGACCTCTACGCCTGCTGATTCAAACCCGATGCGCCGCTCTGCTGCACAACACGCTCTGTGTTTCTCATGTCGGTCTCCTTCCCTTTATGAGCATCACATATTTCATGTTTTACCGCTTACATTTCATTTTTTTTGGCATATTTTGCGACGCACATGTTTTGCGTTTTCTGGCTCCTTCGCCCACGTCCACATGTTCAGCGTTTCGCTCCAGTCTGCCGTGTTTGCAAACATGTTGTAATGTTTGCATTCTGCAGCTTCGGGATCACATGAAAGCAGCCGCCATTAATCTGAACGAGCTCGCTGGACGTTAAAAATAATAACGTACTTTTTCTTACATCTCCGTTTCCAACGTGCAGCTAAAGGAACGTCTAATTAATACTAAACATGAATTATGTTCGTTAAAGACTCAAAGCGTGAGCAGCGATGCCTTCCATGTCCGCTCAGACAACGTAGGAACACGCCAACAAAAACTCAAACTCCATCAGAAGTGAATTCATTGAAGAAGAAGCCAAAAAGAAAAAGAAGCCTGTTTGGTTTTGAGTTGTTTTTTTTTACTTCTTGGCAGCGTCTCGCTGTTTACACGAAAGATCAGAGGCTGTGACTCACCGTCACGTTTACGCCACCAAGGAGACGCTTTGTTTACACGGGATTAGGTAGCAGGTCAGATTCAGAAGCCACACACACACACACACACACACACACACACACACACACACACACACACACACACACCAGACGTACATACTCAAGTCATATAAATACTTCCACGTACATATCCATGAACACATGCACGTGTCACCCCAATGTCCTGTTTAAATATAGGTGTGTGTGTGTGTGTGTGTGTGTGTGTGTGTGTGTGTGTGTGTGTGTGTGTGTGTTTGTCACGCTCTTTTGTTTTTCTGCACACAGAAATCTGGCGCTGGCTTCCACTAGTCAATCAACAGCTCTCTACTGTGAAACACGAGAGCCACTGAACACACACACACACACACACACACACACACACACACACACACACACACACACACACACACACACACACACAGACACACACACACATTTTTTTGTCTTCCTCTTTCCTCACTCGGTAGTCAGTGTTTCCCATCCGTTCCAGTCCAGGAACGTCGGGACAGAGTAAGTGACCGGAGTGTTTTAAGGACTTGGCCTCAGTCACACGGTCAGAGTTTACTCTTGTGATTTGATCCAGAAAATCACACAAATCACGCCTCAGTCGTTCCGGTTCTGAGCTGTAGGTGGAACCCGGTTGGTGCAATAAGATGTGAAAACATGACCCATCACACACTTTGAGTTCACTGTGCTGCCGCTGCTCGGGTGTGAACGGGGAGCTCAGCTCCAGAGGATTCGACAGCTCTGAAACTTGAAGTAGTTTTTGTGTCGTTGGCGGGTGAATCCGAGCTTTGAAGGCGAAGACAGACCGCCGTCGACGGC
>JBAMJR010000632.1:35000-52500 GCA_038501785.1 Myoxocephalus aenaeus | reverse complement strand
AGGATAAATAAAGCTTTTGATTCCAGCTTTCGTTACGGATTTTTAGAGACATTTTAGCACACCTTTCGGTCCGTCTTGTCTCTTTTTCTCTCTCCTGTCATCTCTCTACGGTAGAGTCGTACAATATCCCAAAAATGTAGAAAAAGAATGATTACAATCTGAATTTGCCAGCTGTCGGTGCTGTGAATAAAAGATACACATGTCTGGATTACGTGAAGTAACTGAAGAGTGACAGAGTCCGGCAGACAGGAAGTGACGCATCGTTTCTCTCCAGCTGCCGGCTCCTCCACCGGCGTGGCGTTCTCGGCTTTCCTCAACGGCCGCTACCCCGCTGCCGACCTGACCGGAGACGCCACCGTGTCCTACAGCTCGCCGACAGGTAAGCACAACAACAACAACAACAACAACAACAACAAGTACCATGCTGCTTTTGTTTGTTTGTCAGTTCCAGTCACGATAATCGTTTTGACAGACAAAATGACGACTCCTCTGGTTGTATAGAAGTCTATGCTTCATGTGTTAAAGCTGCATTCTCTCTCCTGACCACCAGGGGGTGACTCCTCTGGTTGTATAGAAGTCTATGCTTCATGTGTTAAAGCTGCATTCTCTCTCCTGACCACCAGGGGGTGACTCCTCTGGTTGTATAGAAGTATATGCTTCATGCGTTAAAGCTGCATTCTCTCTCCTGACCACCAGGGGGTGACTCCTCTGGTTGTATAGAAGTATATGCTTCATGCGTTAAAGCTGCATTCTCTCTCCTGACCACCAGTGGGCGACTCCTCTGGTTGTATAGAAGTCTATGGGTGCATCCCAAGTCTCTAAATTGCATCCCCGTTTCCCTCACTTGAGTCTTTTCCTTGCGTCTTAGTCCCTCCCACCAGGGATGCATAGAGAGACGCAAGGAAACCAAGCGAGGAGAGAAGACGCGAGGAAATATGTTTTAAGAGACATGAGACGTCCTTTCCTCTGATGCGTCACGTGAAGCGACGTCGGTTTCTGATGACTGCAGCCGCCTGACATCTGATCACATCTGATCACATCTGATCAGCTGTCAGTCGCTTTAACAGCTGATGAGTTTTGTCCGGAGAGTTTTTAGCGAACATTCCAATAAAAATCACTTAAAATATTGATAAAAATGATCGTATGTTTTCAGTTGATTTAATGGTGTTAAACTACTACTTATATTAATAAAGACAAAGTTATCATGATGTCAGAGTGGAGATGTTTTCTCTGTCGTCTGTTACCGTTTAATAAACTGCATTGAGTATTTATATACTGTGTTGTGTCCTGCTTATACGCGCAGGATCCATTTCTACCGGCGGAATGCGTCTTATTTATTTATTTATTATTTACGTCGGTATGTTTTGCAATTCTGATTGTGACATCATTATAAAATAACCCACAATATAAATATAGTTTCTCTTCATTACGTGTTGTAAAGTGTTTCCTCTCTCCAGCTCTCTGATTTTAATCACATACATAATAAAAGTTATTGAGGGAAACAACAGATCAAATCTTTGAAGACAGTTGTTTGTGGTCCTTTTGTTGTTCAGACCTACTATGAACATATTTTAACCAGATGGAGAACAAGAAAACAGATATAATATATAGCTTGAGTTTAATCTGTGATCGTCTCTGGTATTAAACTCCAGCATCAGTCCGCTCAGCTGCAGCGTCCAATCACATAACAGATGAACAGTGAGGGGGCGTGTCCAGCGTTAAAACACTTCCTGGAAGCTCGCTCTCGGGGATCCTCGATCATGACTCCTCAGATTTCCCTCCTCGCTCCTCGATCCTCGCTCCTCAGAGCCGAATAAGAGCTTTGGGACGGCCGTCAAGATGGCGGCGCAGAACCACTTCCGGTTCAATCGAGGAGCGAGGAAACGACAATTTAGAGACTTGGGATGCACCCTATGCTTCATGTGTTAAAGCTGCATTCTCTCTCCTGACCACCAGGGGGTGACTCCTCTGGTTGTATAGAAGTATATGCTTCATGTGTTAAAGCTGCATTCTCTCTCCTGACCACCAGGGGGTGACTCCTCTGGTTGTATAGAAGTATATGCTTCATGTGTTAAAGCTGCATTCTCTCTCCTGACCACCAGGGGGCGACTCCTCTGGTTGTATAGAAGTCTATGCTTCATGTGTTAAAGCTGCATTCTCTCTCCTGACCACCAGGGGGCGACTCCTCTGGTTGTATAGAAGTCTATGCTTCATGTGTTAAAGCTGCATTCTCTCTCTGACCACCAGGGGGCGACTCCTCTGGTTGTATAGAAGTATATTTAGTAAATTATGGTAATTTAGAGTCAAACAGACATAACGCAGGGGATGTTTTAGGGGCGGGGCTATAAGGTGATTGACAGCTCTCTACGTCACTCCTGGTCACTTTCGTTTATCGGATGCAAAAAAAAGAACACGGTGACGGCAAAATCGTCGTCACCGACTACAACCCAACGGGTGACGTCTCGATGACGACGTCCTCTCATACACAGTCTGCGGTTAACAGACAAACGGCTATTTCATTTTAATTAAACCAAGTCTGTTAAATATATGACTTCTGGGCTCTTTTCCAGACGGGCCCGGTTCATCCCCTGCTCCCTCCAGGCGGCTGTTGCCAGGCTCTGCAATAATTCTGGAAGATATTACTTTCCCCCTTGACCAACTAACAAAACCACTTTTATTTCAAAATGTCACAGACATCAATTTTATTTTTTTTCTTCAATTTTTTTATACGGGTTTCGGCGTTCGTTCAAAAAGCAGCTCATGAAAAAAAAAGTCTGTGTTTTCATGCTATTGTTTCCTTTGGATTGCATTTTTTGTTGGCAGGGTTCTGCTGGTGGAACAGTTCCCCCTCCCCAAAAGCACATTTAATGTGAAAAGTCTGGAAATATTGGGAAGTGCCTCTTTTTTTTATTTATTTTTTCAGCTTTATTGTGATGCTAAAAATAGCCGAAATGGGCCCTTGGAAGCCGAGCAGCTGGGGTGGAGCGCGTAAAGGCGGCTGATCTCGTGTTTTTTGGAAAGGGACCTGCTGGACTGGAGGTAGAATTGGGAAGAGCTTTATTAAAAGTTGGAGCAAGACGAGGCACGCGAGACGGAGAGGTGAGGTACAGGGTAGGAGTGAGACGAGGGGAAGGAGGTGAATTAAGCCTGAGGAGGAGGGAAGTTACAAAAGATGGAGAGAAAAGAAGGGAAGTGTTTTAGACCACGGAGAGCATTAATGAGGTCCAACACTTTTTAAATGTTTTCTTAACTTCAGTTAAGGCTCCGTCGGAAACAAAGACGGTTGGAACGCTCCTCGGCAACATCTGCTGGTTAAACGCTGGTCTGAGATCAGTGTTCTTTACCGTCACGCTGACGGTGTGGCAACCTTGAGTTAAAGCTGCATTCTCTCTCTTGACCACCAGGGGACAACTCTTCTGATTGTATAGAAGTCTATGCTTCATGTGTTAAAGCTGCATTCTCTCTCCTGACCACCAGGGGGCGACTCCTCTGTTGTATAGAAGTACATGCTTCATGTGTTAAAGCTGCATTCTCTCTCCTGACCACCAGGGGGCGACTCCTCTGGTTGTATAGAAGTATATGCTTCATGTGTTAAAGCTGCATTCTCTCTCCTGACCACCAGGGGGCGACTCCTCTGGTTGTATAGAAGTCTATACTTCATGTGTTAAAGCTGCATTCTCTCTCCTGACCACCAGGGGGCGACTCCTCTGGTTGTATAGAAGTCTATGCTTCATGTGTTAAAGCTGCATTCTCTCTCCTGACCACCAGGGGGCGACTCCTCTGGTTGTATAGAAGTCTATGCTTCATGTGTTAAAGCTGCATTCTCTCTCCTGACCACCAGGGGACGACTCTTCTGGTTGTATAGAAGTATATGCTTCATGTGTTAAAGCTGCATTCTCTCTCCTGACCACCAGGGGGTGACTCCTCTGGTTGTATAGAAGTCTATATAAATGACTCTACTTCTCTTGATGTATTCCCTCAGTAAACATTGTAAACATGAGTTTATGTCTCAATCTCTAGTTTCAAGTCTTCTTCAATACAGCATGATGTTCATTTAGTAAATTATGGTCATTTAGAGTCAAACAGACCATAAAGCAGGGGACGCTTTAGGGGCGGGGCTAACAGGTGATTGACAGGTCTCTACTAGAGACGTATACAGAAAAAGTCAATGGTAAAGTCCGCCTCTTGCTGGATTTAATTGGGCGCTGAAAAGTTGAGAATATTTTAACTTAAATCTAAATAAACGCGTACCACTTCACCTCAGTGAACTAAGTTAGCATTTGCACTGTTGAGCTAACGTCTTCCGGACTTCCCGGATCGTATTTCACGTCTCACCTACACTCCCCTGACTCGGGGTGTGTTCCTGTGTCCTCGCTCTGAAAGTGCAAAGTGGTCGTCTTAAAGACTGACGAGTGGATGTTTTCCTGCCGCACTAATCTACATTAATGCCTCGTCTCCTCTCGTCCTCTAAATGCTCTCCCGGTATGGGAGGAATGCACCACTTTGTCTCCACCTCCTTTCTTTCCGTCTCTGCTCCCCACCCGGGGGTGACGGTTACGCCCCGCGCAGCACGTCCCGCCCAGCGGCGGCCGTGCCCGTCTCTAAGCCCCCGCGAAAGGCTTCCTCGACATTTAAGAAGACCGTCCACTCCTTAAGCCCTTCAAAAGGAGGCCTCGGCGGTCCCTGTGGTCGTTACGATCTCCGGAGAATTTCATTAGCGCCCCGACGTGACCCCGACACCCGACACCCCGACAATGAGCTCCGACAAAACACACTTCGGAGGGGTCAAGTTGGCCCTCCGTTTCCCCCCGAGCTGTCGGAGATGAGTTGCGGTGGAAGTTTGTGTGGAAACCCAGGGAGCCGGTTGGCGAGCTCGCCAGAGGGACCGGCATCTCCGCGTCGATGTCGCGGAGTTCTGGTTCTCCTGAGGTCCGTCCGTGTTCAACGGGTCCAGGAAGCCTTTGGAGGCCGGCTCGAGTCGTCGGGGTTGCAGCTCGGGGTCAGGAGCCGGTTGTGGAGCGTTGAGCCGCTGCCGAAGCAGCAAGCGACTCCTTTCTTTATGAGCTGGATTCTTAATAGGACTTCTTCTTGTTGCTTTCTTCCCCCAATGAACTGCAGCACTTTGTCATATTTTCCTGCAGATTTGTCTGCAAATACACGTTTAAAAATATAATTTTTTTCCCTCTGATAAAATACTAACTTCAGAGGCAAAAGTCTGTCTCTGTCTGTGTGCTGTCGTGTCTTCAGTTGAGTTTATTTGATGTTGATTCCTCGTCTTTATTAATTAATTCACTTTTACTTGCATCTTGGACTTCAGTGTAAATTTTCCTGATCCTTTAAAATGATGTAGCCTGAAATACAACACATTTTAATATGCTGTAGCTTGTGTGTATATATGTTTATTTATTTATATACGATATACAAATGCATGTATATATATATATTTGTTTTATGTGTATATATTTCTATTTATATGTGGGTATATATTTATTTGTATATATATTGTATATACAATATAACAAGCTACTGCATATTCTTTTCTTTTTTTAAATAAAAAATAAATAAGGAGATTTACACTGAAGTCCAAGATGTAAATTCCTTCATCAACCCCGAGAACTGAAAGGGAATTAATTAATAACAAGATGGAGCCAACAATATATTCTTAATTAAATAAACGTGATGCTGTATTTAAAGTGGAGCCAACAATATATTGTTCTTAATAAATGAATAATGTTGTATTTAAGATAGAGCCAACAATACATTCTTAATTAAATCAACGTGATGTGCTTGACTTGACTAATGATAAAGACCATAATATGTCAATAAAAGACAGACCCATGCCAGAGTTATTACAGGAAGTGCGACTCTCGTCGGTTTAATAACGTGTGAACCCTCTGACTCGGCTCCTCGGGGCCTTTTCATTGGCCCCTCCACCCGCCATCTGCTTCTCATTCAACCTGCGCAGGAAATCCTCTCCGACCAATCAAATCAGGGCGTAACCTGCCAGACTTCTGTTGCGGCGGCCCAAAGGTTAGCGGAGCGGGAGGCCGGCGGTTCAAGTCCCGCAGCAGCCGGGGAGAGGAACCCTGCCTGGCGACCAGAGTCTCGTCTTCAGTTAGCTTTAAAATGGTTACTTAAAATCCCAAAAGTTTAGTAAAAGTCATGTAAATGTGTTATATTCATGTGTTCATGACGTTCATTTACGCTGAGTTTGAAATAATTAATATGTTTTTAAAAGAAAGACTCAAAATATATGCAGGCATACATACAGGCATCTATATAAATGTTTATTCTTTTAATCAAACTATTGTCTCATTCATTTGAGTCATTTAAGGTTTACTGTATGCTTTGTATTCTCATTGTTAGTTTAAATACTACATTTACTCACTTTTTACTGTTTACACCCAGATTTCACTAAATGTTTGCTCATGGACATTTAGTTTAAACATACATTTCCGTGATTAAATGTGAAAATAAAATGATTAACAATAGAATTAGCAATAGTAATAATGAATATAAAGTCTATAAAAAGTAATACGGACACCAGTGCAAAAAAAAAGAATAGTAATGTGAGTAAAGAAATGTGTATAAAGAGTCAAACTTACTCCTCATATAAACTAAAATAGACGAGTATTGTGCATGATCTAATAAAACTAATAACTCTTGATATGGATATTATTGTTGAACTCTTGATGCGGATCATTTCATAACCATAGATGTCTCTTTCTCCACATTCTGTCAGACCAATTTTCATCCTCGCCTCAACGAGCAGCTGCTTACATTTTTTGGGGGGATTTGGACATTTTATCATATTCAGGATCGGTTTGGCTGTGTGCGCTCCTCCAGCGGTACTTTCCAAGTGTGTGGCCAACAAAGCACACCCAGAGTGTGTGTGTGTGTGTGTGTGTGTGTGTGTGTGTGTGTGTGCGTGTGCGTGTGCATCCATATGCAGGGACAAGGAGGTTTTCCCAGGGAATCCCCTCCTCTCTCTTCTTCTGTTGCTTTGTCTGAATCTTCCTCTTTTAACCTTTAACTCTTCTCCTCTTCCTCTCTGCAGAGCTCAATCCCAAAGGTAAGCGTTTGGTTTGTAGAGCTGGATAGAATAGAGCAAGTAGACACACACACACACACACACACACACACACACACACACACACACACACACACACACACACACATACACACACACACACTCTTTATTAAAAAGACAAACATGCACAAATACATGTATTTGCTGTATTTAAGGACGTATATTTCAATATACTAATCCACACAAATAATCCAATCTACACTGTATGCATTCCACACACACACACACACACACACGCACACACACACACACACACACACACACACACACACACACACACACACACACACACACACACACACACACACACACTACTGTATATACAGGAAGAGACCACTGCCTACTGTTTATGTTCCTGCAACTTGATACTTGGCAAAGGTCTATACACACACACACACACACACACACACACACACACACACACACACACACACACACACACACACACACACACACACACACACACTTCCTAACTGTATGGAATAAATACAAATCCAATTATAATCTTTTATACTCTGTGCAGTTTACACAGACATATCATCTGTTCTACATACACACATACAGGCGTACGGACACACACACACACACACACACACACACACACACACACACACACACACACACACACACACACACACACACACACACACAGTAGTGTTCCTAGTTGTCAGCCAGTGTTTGTTTTAGTCCGTCTGAGTTTGTGTGCTTTGATACAGAATAGGATGTCCTGTAATCTATCGTGGGCTTAGAGGCCCTTCAGTAGTGCACACACACACACACACACACACACACACACACACACACACACACACACACACACACACACACACACACACACACACACAGTAGTGTACTTCCGCTCCCAGCTGCAAGGTATGTTCATGTGCAGCTATTTAGCATCAGCCAAATGAGTTCTAGCGGAAACATAAACGGGGACGTTCGATCAGTGTTGATGACAGATGCAGTCGATTGAAACCAGGATGCATTGCGGCTTGCACTTCGTCCGTTTGCTCTGGCTCGAATGTCAAAGTCGACCAACACACTGAGATGCGTCGGCGTCCACAACAGTTGGAAAACGTTGCTAGTTTTTTTTACAACTTTATTGACACGATGGGACCGGTTTAAGAAGTTTTGTTTCTCAGCGGCACCCAGAGCCGAAAAACAACGGCTTTTGGAATACCAAAAAAATCTATATTCCATCGTCTTAAAAAGAAAAAAGATGTGTCTGCAGTACACCTTTGAGCCAGAAGAGGGAGCCTGAATGTTCACATAGTTCTGATAATTGTAGCCAACTGATATAAAAGGCTATAAGGAGACTAGAAAGCAGCCTGTAGTTCCTCCTCGTGTCCAGCGACGTCACTGTCAGGAATCCATCGCTTCCACAGACCGTCAGCGCTGATCACACACGTACTTGTTGGCACATCTCCCCTCTAAGTGCAGGAAAAGCTCTGGGTTATTATCACACAACAGAAACCTGGGATCACTTCCCGAGCTGAAAGATCGTCGATGAACAACGTTGATCCAGAGATCCACACCTGGATGTTGATCACCTCGTGCAGAATGCTGCACATTAATGAACGTGATTTGTTGAGGAGTGAGCCGTGCTGTGTACCTCAGAGGAAATGATAAAAAGACACCCACGCACACACACACACACACGCACACACACACAGAATGAGCAGATGTGGTCTTTCATTGTACACACTAAATCACACACACACACACACACATGGCTGACATCACTGCAGCTGTGGTAAGAACCTGATCCTGTACAGTGGTCCTCTACTCAAATAAATAAACTCTCTGGTACACACACACACACACACACACACACACACACACACACACACACACACACACACACACATACACACACACACACAGCAGCGTTCACTCTGATAAACGTGCTTCCTTGAGTCACCTGGATGTTTACAAAAGGAGAGAAATCGACCCAAAAATCTGTCACTTTGATAACATCTGGATTCCCCAGAGAGTCAGTGAGAAGAGACTGGACCCCAGAGAGTCAGTGAGAAGAGACTGGACCCCAGAGAGTCAGTGAGAAGAGACTGGACCCCAGAGAGTCAGTGAGAAGAGACTGGACCCCAGAGAGTCAGTAAGAAGAGACTGGACCCCAGAGAGTCGGTGAGAAGCGACTGGACCCCAGAGAGTCAGTGAGAAGAGACTGGACCCCAGAGAGTCAGTGAGAAGAGACTGGACCCCAGAGAGTCAGTGAGAAGAGACTGGACCCCAGAGAGTCAACTGGACCCCAGAGAGTCAGTGAGAAGAGACTGGACCCCAGAGAGTCATTGAGAAGAGACTGGACCCCAGAGAGTCAGTAAGAAGAGACTGGACCCCAGAGAGTCAGTGAGAAGAGACTGGACCCCAGAGAGTCAGTGAGAAGAGACTGGACCCCAGAGATTCAGTGAGAAGAGACTGGACCCCAGAGAGTCAGTGAGAAGAGACTGGACCCCAGAGAGTCGGTGAGAAGAGACTGGACCCCAGAGAGTCAGTGAGAAGAGACTGGACCCCAGAGAGTCAGTGAGAAGAGACTGGACCCCAGAGATTCAGTGAGAAGAGACTGGACCCCAGAGAGTCAGTGAGAAGAGACTGGACCCCAGAGAGTCAACTGGACCCCAGAGAGTCATTGAGAAGAGACTGGACCCCAGAGAGTCAACTGGACCCCAGAGAGTCATTGAGAAGAGACTGGACCCCAGAGAGTCAGTGAGAAGAGACTGGACCCCAGAGAGTCAGTGAGAAGAGACTGGACCCCAGAGAGTCAGTGAGAAGAGACTGGACCCCAGAGAGTCAGTGAGAAGAGACTGGACCCCAGAGAGTCAGTGAGAAGAGACTGGACCCCAGAGAGTCGGTGAGAAGAGACTGGACCCCAGAGAGTCAACTGGACCCCAGAGAGTCAGTGAGAAGAGACTGGACCCCAGAGAGTCAGTGAGAAGAGACTGGACCCCAGAGAGTCAACTGGACCCCAGAGAGTCAGTGAGAAGAGACTGGACCCCAGAGAGTCAGTGAGAAGAGACTGGACCCCAGAGAGTCAGTGAGAAGAGATTGGACCCCAGAGAGTCAGTGAGAAGAGACTGGACCCCAGAGAGTCAGTGAGAAGAGACTGGACCCCAGAGAGTCAACTGGACCCCAGAGAGTCAGTGAGAAGAGACTGGACCCCAGAGAGTCAGTGAGAAGAGATTGGACCCCAGAGAGTCAGTGAGAAGAGACTGGACCCCAGAGAGTCAACTGGACCCCAGAGAGTCAGTGAGAAGAGACTGGACCCCAGAGAGTCAGTGAGAAGAGACTGGACCCCAGAGAGTCGGTGAGAAGAGACTGGACCCCAGAGAGTCAGTGAGAAGAGACTGGACCCCAGAGAGTCGGTGAGAAGAGACTGGACCCCAGAGAGTCAGTGAGAAGAGACTGGACCCCAGAGAGTCAGTGAGAAGAGACTGGACCCCAGAGAGTCGGTGAGAAGAGACTGGACCCCAGAGAGTCGGTGAGAAGAGACTGGACCCCAGAGAGTCGGTGAGAAGAGACTGGACCCCAGAGAGTCGGTGAGAAGAGACTGGACCCCAGAGAGTCGGTGAGAAGAGACTGGACCCCAGAGAGTCGGTGAGAAGAGACTGGACCCCAGAGAGTCGGTGAGAAGAGACTGGACCCCAGAGAGTCGGTGAGAAGAGACTGGACCCCAGAGAGTCGGTGAGAAGAGACTGGACCCCAGAGAGTCGGTGAGAAGAGACTGGACCCCAGAGAGTCAGTGAGAAGAGACTGGACCCCAGAGAGTCGGTGAGAAGAGACTGGACCCCAGAGAGTCGGTGAGAAGAGACTGGACCCCAGAGAGTCGGTGAGAAGAGACTGGACCCCAGAGAGTCGGTGAGAAGAGA
The DNA here is from genome assembly GCA_038501785.1 of Myoxocephalus aenaeus. Lineage (NCBI taxonomy): Eukaryota > Metazoa > Chordata > Actinopteri > Perciformes > Cottidae > Myoxocephalus > Myoxocephalus aenaeus. Next base: position 41,529 of record JBAMJR010000632.1, on the reverse strand, counting down.
CTGGACCCCAGAGAGTCAGTGAGAAGAGACTGGACCCCAGAGAGTCAGTGAGAAGAGACTGGACCCCAGAGAGTCGGTGAGAAGAGACTGGACCCCAGAGAGGTAGTGAGAAGAGACTGGACCCCAGAGAGTCAGTGAGAAGAGACTGGACCCCAGAGAGTCAGTGAGAAGAGACTGGACCCCAGAGAGGCAGTGAGAAGAGACTGGACCCCAGTCCTCCTCCTCTCGACAATCCGCCCGTGTTCTTTCTTTCTACGGGTTGTTTCCGTTTTCTTTGGCTCTTTCTCGTCCCTCCTTCTCTCTTCACTGTTTTCAAACCCAAATTGAATTATTCCCATAATCACTTAATAACTGCACGTCTGGAGCGAAGAAGGCGCACAGTAGTCAGAAGTAATCATCGCTATCTGTAATCACCTGGAACGTGATGCAGCCCCCACCTCACGTCGTTAGCTCAACTCCCCCCCGCTCCATCTCTTCCTAACAACTGTTTTCCTCCATCACTCCTTCCCCTCCGCTCTGTTATTCTAGCTAAGTGTAGATTTCTGCTAAGCTCAGCACTGCTTAAGCTCAGGACACGTATTATAGTTGGCCTTAACTCTCCTCCTCCTTCTTCTCCTCCTTTCTTTTTTTTTTACAAAACCTCCTCTTCGGCTCTTCGACAAACACCCGGTGTTGACGTTGAGTCTCTCGGCCTCGTCGCTCCCAGATACTCTCTGCAGCGTTGACTGTGTTAATGAATGTTAACTCGGCTGCTGTTTGGAGAGAGAAAGCCGAGAGAGAGAGAGAAAGAAAGAAAGAAAGAAAGAAAGAACCGATGTGCCGACGCCTTTTGATTCTCCGTAGGGGAGTTCTGAGGAGACGGTGCCACTTAGAGGGGAAGTCGGCTGTGAATGTAAGGCTGTTATTCCAGGGAAAGAGCAGGGAGGTGGGAAATAATGCAGAATAAGTGGTTTTTATTATTCCAGTAGAGGCGATTCAATGTGTATTTACAAAGCAGGCTGATGGAGAACATCTTCATCTCGGTGTGTTCTCTTCTCTCAGGGGTTCCCCGGGTTCTCCAGGTCCGGTTCTGTCTCCCTCTGGCGCTGCTGTGTGTCCCGTCCTCTCCGGCCAAAACCACCAAGTTCAAGATCACCGTGGACACCAACCAGCCGCCGGTCGACCTCAACACGCTCTTCCCGGGTAAAACACACAACACACACAATCAACACACACAACGCCATCTTCCTGGGTAATACACACAACACACACAATCAACACACACAACGCCATCTTCCTGGGTAAAACACACAACACACACACGCTCAACACACAACAGCCGGTGCCGTTCTCGCTTTCCCCAAACAAAACTCAACATTCATATCTACACAACCAACGTTCACAGAGGGAACATGGGGCCTCTGGAAGGAAGTAAATGCTGATAAATCACATTTATTGTCATTATGTTTTAGTGTGAATTTACGGCAAACAAGCTGGCAGATATTTTGAGGAGGAAGAAGAAGGGAGGAGGGGAAAAAGAAGGAAAGAAGAAGAGGAAAAAGAAGAAGGCAGGAGTAGGGAGGAAAAAAGACGGAAAGAAATAGAAGAGGAGGAGGAGGGAAAAAGAAGGAAAGAAGGAAGAAGAAGAAGACGGAAGAGGACGGAAAATGAAGAAGGAAGAAGAAGAAGAAGACGGAAGAGGAGGAGGACGAGGGAAGAAGGAAAAAGGAGGAAGAGGAAGAACAACACAGCATTTAAGGAACATTTAAAAGAGACTATAAAAGAAGGACATCCTTCATTTTCCACGTTTTATTTCATCCAAACTTCACAATGTCCAAACGGCGATCGAGATGAAACGTGGTTGTGTCTGAGGAAGTGATCTCATCACGTGTCACATGACCTGCAGCTTCTGCCGTCATAGGTTTGACCCTGGTGACCCTGGTGGCGCGGGTTCAAACCCCCGTGTTCGCTCCATCATCGTAGATTAAGAGTGCTCAGCTCACCTGAGAAGAACCGGTCACACGGCTGGTTCAGAGCTGAGGACCAATGAGGCGGCCACCAGGGGGCGCCGCCCGGAGACACCAGCGTGTTTACGTTTACCAGTAATCAACCGGTGCTTTCTGTGTGTGGTTGTGTATTCATGGCAGTGTGTTTATGCATGTTTATTTACGTGTGTGTGTGTGTGTGTGTGTGTGTGTGTGTGTGTGTGAGAGATGCTCTGTTTCCCAGTTATCTGCCAATCGGCTACAATCGGCAAGGCGGCCTATCTGTCTCATCGTGCCGTCTCTCTCTCTCTCTCTCTCTCTCTCTCTCTCTCTCTCTCTCTCTCTCTCTCTCTCTCTGTCTCTCTCTCTCTCTCTCTCTGTCTCTCTCTCTCTCTCTCTCTGTCTCTCTCTCTCTCTCTCTCTGTCTCTCTCTCTCTCTCTCTCTTTCTCTGCAGAGTTTGCGGTGAAATCTGAAGATAAGGACGGGAACAGTTTGGCTTTCCAGTTCCTGTCAGGAGACAAGGTTACCGTGCTGGCCTCCAGGACCTCCCGTGAGTCATGAGCATCAGGGTTACCAGTTTACCTTCATGAACACCAGTTTACCTCCATGAACACCAGTTTACCTCCATGAACACCAGTTTACCTCCATGAACACCAGTTTACCTCCATGAACACCAGTTTACCTTCATGTGAACACCAGTTTACCTCCATGAACACCAGTTTACCTCCATGAACACCAGTTTACCTCCATGAACACCAGTTTACCTCCATGAACACCAGTTTACCTCCATGAACACCAGTTTACCTTCATGTGAACACCAGTTTACCTCCATGAACACCAGTTTACCTCCATGAACACCAGTTTACCTTCATGAAAACCAGTTTAACTCAATGTGAACACCAGTTTACCTCCATGAACACCAGTTTACCTTCATGAAACACCAGTTTACCTCCATGAACACCAGTTTACCTCCATGAACACCAGTTTACCTTCATGTGAACACCAGTTTACCTCCATGAACACCAGTTTACCTCAATGAACACCAGTTTACCTTCATGTGAACACCAGTTTACCTCCATGAACACCAGTTTACCTCCATGAAAACCAGTTTACCTCCATGAACACCAGTCCATGAACACCAGTTTACCTCCATGAACACCAGTTTACCTTCATGTGAACACCAGTTTACCTCCATGAACACCAGTTTACCTCCATGAACACCAGTTTACCTCCATGAAAACCAGTTTAACTCAATGTGAACACCAGTTTACCTCCATGAACACCAGTTTACCTCCATGAACACCAGTCCATGAACACCAGTTTACCTCCATGTGAACACCAGTTTACCTTCATGTGAACACCAGTTTACCTCCATGAACACCAGTTTACCTTCATGTGAACACCAGTTTACCTCCATGAACACCAGTTTACCTCCATGAACACCAGTTTACCTCCATGTGAACACCAGTTTACCTCCATGTGAACACCAGTTTACCTCCATGAACACCAGTTTACCTCCATGAACACCAGTTTACCTTCATGTGAACACCAGTTTACCTCCATGAACACCAGTTTACCTCCATGAACACCAGTTTACCTTCATGAAACACCAGTTTACCTCCATGTGAACACCAGTTTACCTCCATGTGAACACCAGTTTACCTCCATGAACACCAGTTTACCTTCATGTGAACACCAGTTTACCTCCATGAACACCAGTTTACCTCCATGAACACCAGTTTACCTCCATGTGAACACCAGTTTACCTTCATGTGAACACCAGTTTACCTCCATGAACACCAGTTTACCTTCATGTGAACACCAGTTTACCTCCATGAACACCAGTTTACCTCCATGAACACCAGTTTACCTCCATGTGAACACCAGTTTACCTCCATGTGAACACCAGTTTACCTCCATGAACACCAGTTTACCTCCATGAACACCAGTTTACCTTCATGTGAACACCAGTTTACCTCCATGAACACCAGTTTACCTCCATGAACACCAGTTTACCTCCATGAACACCAGTTTACCTTCATGTGAACACCAGTTTACCTTCATGTGAACACCAGTTTACCTCCATGAACACCAGTTTACCTCCATGAACACCAGTTTACCTCCATGTGAACACCAGTTTACCTCCATGTGAACACCAGTTTACCTCCATGAACACCAGTTTACCTCCATGAACACCAGTTTACCTTCATGTGAACACCAGTTTACCTCCATGAACACCAGTTTACCTCCATGAACACCAGTTTACCTTCATGAAACACCAGTTTACCTCCATGTGAACACCAGTTTACCTCCATAAACACCAGTTTACCTCCATGTGAACACCAGTTTACCTCCATGAACACCAGTTTACCTCCATGAACACCAGTTTACCTCCATGTGAACACCAGTTTACCTCCATGAACACCAGTTTACCTCCATGAACACCAGTTTACCTCCATGAACACCAATCCATGAACACCAGTTTACCTCCATGAACACCAGTTTACCTCCATGAACACCAGTTTACCTCCATGAACACCAGTTTACCTCCATGAACACCAGTTTACCTCCATGAACACCAGTTTACCTTCATGAACACCAGTTTACCTCCATGAAAACCAGTTTAACTCAATGTGAACACCAGTTTACCTCCATGAACACCAGTTTACCTTCATGAACACCAGTTTACCTCCATGAACACCAGTTTACCTCCATGAACACCAGTTTACCTCCATCTTGATTCCCTTGATAGTGTTTCTAGCTCTTAGGAACCTTTAATATCTTCGCCACTATGCAGATGATGCCCTCTTTTCTTTTGCTCTCTCTCTTGACTTCCATACTCGTTTCATTTTGCCAGAGCGTTACCGCATCCAGAGCGACCGCTTTGAGGACATGTGGATGGTGGTGAAGGAGCTGGTCCAGAGGTTCGACCAGCATTTCCTCAAACTGGGAGTCAAAGACTTCAAGAAAAGCTTCAGCGGCCCGCTGCCCCTGCAGGAGTACTTCCTGTCCGTGGACCACCACTTCCAGGTAGGATCCCCAGCTGACCTCGAGAGAGAGCGACACAAGCATGTCCTAGTAAACAGGAAGTTGTCTTGTCTCCCCGTGTGTGTGTGTGTGTGTGTGTGTGTGTTAGCTGCGTGTCAGTGCTCAGCAGTACCAGGATCTGCTGTCGGAGCGGGCCGTCCAGTTCAGAGCCATCCAGCGCCGCCTGCTGACCCGATTCAAAGACAAAACCCCGGCGCCGCTGCAGAACCTGGACACGCTGCTGGACGCCACGTACAGCCAGGTCAGAGGACACACACACACACGCACACACACACAGTTCACGTGGGAGACATCCGGGTGGGGTGATGTGACCCCCGAGGTGTTTTCAAAAAATTGAAAATAAGCATTTTGAGGTGGTTGATGTGAGCGACTCTGCGCCACAGACTGTCGATAAGAAGACGACGTAGTCATGATTTGTCGCCATCTTGGATTACGGCATCTTGTTTTATTTTGCAGCCAATAAATTTAAGTTAGCGAATGTGGACTGAGGAGGAGTGACGTAGAGACCTGTCAACACACACACACACACACACACACACACACACACACACACACACACACACACACACACACAGCGATGACGTGTTAGTGTAGATTTACAGTGTGGGAGCTGTGTATTCTGCTGATTTATGGACTTCCTCCCTCCTGGTGATTAGCTGTGAGCTCACACCCAGTTGGACAGACACACAAAGTCACGCTCGTTGAAACAGACACAACCTGTTACGGACACACTTGCAGCTGCACGCCCGTGTGTGTGTGTGTGTGTGTGTGTGTGTGTGTGTGTGTGTGTGTGTGTGTGTGAGTGAGGTCAGTGCAAAGCTGATTTTTTTTTAGGTTTGACGTATGGGAGGGTGGAACTGCATTTATTGTGTGTGTGTGTGTGTGTGTGTGTGTGTGTGTGTGTGTGTGTGTGTGTGTGTGTGTGTGTGTGTGTGTGTGTGTGTATGTGACAAAGTGATGGTTCCTTGCCCCTGCTTTTTTACTCTACTCGGCGGTCGTCCGCTGCACCATCCGTTAGCTTCTCGTTAGCTTCTCGTTAGCTAGGCTCCCTGTGACCGGAGCCGCTCTCTCTCTCTCTCCGTCCGGCGCTCTAACAACTCACTCCTTTACTTCCACCGGGTTCAGTGGGGAAATTAACGAGCTTGTTGAAGTTGTTAATGCCATTCTAACCCAAATAAACAGCCTTCACCTCGGGTTGGGCTGCGAACTGCCAGCCAGCCGGCGCTTGACTTTGTCCACCTTTAAATGTTAATGGCTCTGTTTAATGTCTACCGCCTCAACCGTTTAATCAGATGCACTCAGAGCAATAATACTTCATCAGCACTGTTTCTTTTAGGCCCGGAAGACAAAACAATCAAAGGTAACTTGCATACATAGTGAAACTCAATCTCTGTAGTCAGTCTATATTCAAGAGGAAGTAGTCACCGGGACTTCAGCCATTAGTTTGCGGACGACAGTTTTAAAACCATTTGTGTTGTCGCCATCTTGGTTTCTTTGTGACCAGAAGTGACACGAG
>JBAMJR010000632.1:15000-30000 GCA_038501785.1 Myoxocephalus aenaeus | reverse complement strand
CGCCATTAACAGTCGGGCCTCTCTCTGCTCGTGTCCGTCTGTGTGTGTGTCTGTCTGTGTGTGTGTGTGTGTGTAAGAGCGCATGAGGAAGTGTGCATTTCCAGTATGTATGTGTATATGTATGTGTACGTGTGTTTCATTTGGCCGTGTTTTCACATCCACGACGGTGTGTTTATTAATCTCATGCCAGTAGATTGTGTGTCTGCCTGCACGTAGACACACACTGTAAACCGCGTGTGTGCGTTAGCGCTTCTCAGTAGATCACATCTGCTTGTTTTCCCTCCAGCGGAACGGGTCCAAACATTTGCAAATGTGCAAAAATAAACGTTTCAGGAAAAGAGATCCGATCCGAGAACAGTCGCAATCGACCCAAAGCAGAGAAATCGGCTCTCGCGCTCAGGATAGTTTGAATAATGAAAACCTTTTGCGCATTAGACGGCTTGGAAATGTAGCTTCTGAGGCTGTCAGGTGGTCTGAGGTCTGGATCCAGGAAGTCCGGTCCGGGTCCAGGCTCGGTTCCTCCAGAGCCGCTGACTGGAAAGCTTTGAGGATGCTGGCGCTTCTGAGACGACTGGTGTCTGCAGTCTGGTCACAGTTGACTGGTCGCGTCGTGTTTGCGCGTTAACAAGCGTGTGTGTGTGTGTGTGTGTGTGTGTGTGTGTGTGTGTGTGTGTGTGTGTGTGGTGTGAATGGCAGGCTCTTAGGTGCCCTGTGTGTTTGTGTATCAGATTAAAGGGAGAAACTTCCTCTCCCTCTCTCCCTCTCTCAATCATTTTCCGACCTCCCCCAGGGAGATGTTTCACCTCAGGTACACACACATTTACATCCTTCAGTGCTCTCTCTCTCCTACACACACACACACACACACACACACACACACACACACACACACACACACACACACACACACACACACACACACACACACACACACTCTCTCTGAATGGAGCACAGAGGGGTGATGGTGGTCTGGTTTGTTTTCCTTTTGACAGTCTGTTTATGTGACTGTCTGTCTTATCACTGAATGGCTGTCTTTCATTCAGCTGACAGACACTCAATGTTCTCTCTCTCTCTCTCTCTCTGTGTGTGTGTGTGTGTGTGTGTGTGTGTGTGTGTGTGTGTGTGTGTGTCTCCCGAGCGAAGGATTTTGTCTTCTTCTCCCCCGATGAAGAGCCACAGAAAACAACTCTACCTGTGTTCAGGCCCACGGAGCCTCAGAGGCGTACGACTAGTTTCTTTAAAGGGTTAATATGAAGGTTTACCTGTCAATCACCTTGTAGCCCCGCCCCTAAAGCGTCCCCTGCTTTATGGTCTGTTTGACTCTAAATGACCATAATTTACTAAATGAACATCATGCTGTATTGAAGAAGACTTGAAACTAGAGATTGAGACATAAACTCATGTTTACAATGTTTACTGAGGGAATACATCAAGAGAAGTAGAGTCATTTATATAGACTTCTATACAACCAGAGGAGTCGCCTCCTGGTGGTCAGGAGAGAGAATGCAGCTTTAACACATGAAGCATATACTTCTATACAAACAGAGGAGTCACCCCCTGGTGGTCAGGAGAGAGAATGCAGCTTTAACACATGAAGCATATACTTCTATACAACCAGAGGAGTCACCCCCTGGTGGTCAGGAGAGAGAATGCAGCTTTAACACATGAAGCATATACTTCTATACAACCAGAGGAGTCGTCCCCTGGTGGCCAGGAGAGAGAATGCAGCTTTAACACATGAAGCATAGACTTCTATACAACCAGAGGAATCACCCCCTGGTGGTCAGGAGAGAGAATGCAGCTTTAACACATGAAGCATAGACTTCTATACAACCAGAGGAGTCGCCCCCTGGTGGTCAGGAGAGAGAATGCAGCTTTAACACATGAAGCATAGACTTCTATACAACCAGAGGAGTCGCCCCCTGGTGGTCAGGAGAGAGAATGCAGCTTTAACACATGAAGCATAGACTTCTATACAACCAGAGGAGTCGCCCCCTGGTGGTCAGGAGAGAGAATGCAGCTTTACCACATGAAGCATAGACTTCTATACAACCAGAGGAGTCGCCCCCTGGTGGTCAGGAGAGAGAATGCAGCTTTACCACATGAAGCATAGACTTCTATACAACCAGAGGAGTCGCCCCCTGGTGGTCAGGAGAGAGAATGCAGCTTTAACACATGAAGCATAGACTTCTATACAACCAGAGGAGTCGCCCCCTGGTGGTCAGGAGAGAGAATGCAGCTTTAACACATGAAGCATAGACTTCTATACAACCAGAGGAGTCGCCCCCTGGTGGTCAGGAGAGAGAATGCAGCTTTAACACATGAAGCATAGGCTTCTATACAACCAGAGGAGTCGCCCCCTGGTGGTCAGGAGAGAGAATGCAGCTTTACCACATGAAGCATAGACTTCTATACAATCAGAGGAGTCGCCCCCTGGTGGTCAGGAGAGAGAATGCAGCTTTACCACATGAAGCATAGACTTCTATACAACCAGAGGAGTCACCCCCTGGTGGTCAGGAGAGAGAATGCAGCTTTAACACATGAAGCATAGACTTCTATACAACCTGACTTCTTCTTCAGTGAAGGGTCGTACAACATTGATCTATTGCTCTGCTTCAAAACAGTGGTGAAGGCCACATTTCATTACTTAGGATTTAAATTATACCTCCCTTCAATTTCTCGGTAGCATTAGGTCATTAAAAAGTCTGTTGGAAGTTAAACCCGTTCAGCTTCAGCCTTGTTAAACCCGTTACATCAGCAGGCTCAGGTTACCGCTCTGCGATGGAGCGCTGGTCGTCGGCCCAAAGCGAATCCGCCTCGAACACCAGACGGGCTTCGAGCCGCGTCTGGCTCTGATTCCTCTCCATTCCCTCGGGCTTGATCATTTTATTTATCTTCCCCAGATTCAGAATCAGGTCGGGCCTCATTAAACGCCGCGGCGGTCGCGGGGCGGGAAACCACGCAACCCACAGCGGTTCCACTCGGCTCGGTTCAGATTTCTTTTCGACCCGCGGAAGTCGTGTGAAAACAATCGCAGAAGGAGGACGAGAGCGAGGAGGAAGCATCTGTGCCGTTCTTTATCAGACAGACGACCTGCCAGAGGATTTCCTCATAGATGTGGCGGCGAGCCGGAGGAGACTTTATTAGTAACACATGGATGTGGTGGGTGTGGGTCAGACGGGAGAGATAGACAGCTGAAAGTGAAACTAAGACGAGACAGGCGGAGGAATACAAAGAAGGAGAATGATGGACGTGGAAAGATGAGGAGATGAAATGAGGGAGGGAAAGAGGAGAAGAGATGAACAGAATGGAAGAGTGGATGGAAATGCAAAGATGTGTCTTTGCATCACCAGAAACAACTGTTGTGTTTGATGCAAGAACAAGAAAACAGACTTGAAACACAAGAGAAGAGAGATGAAAGCGATGGAAACGCTAAAGAAATGTAGAGAAACCCCCAGAGACACAAGTAATATGAAAAGAAGCACGGAGAGAGGAGGAGATGATCTCCTCTTCCTCCCTCCCCTTCCTGTCCTCTGATCTCACAGCTGAAAGAATCAAAGAACAAATCTGACTTTTATTGTCTGTCTTTCTTTGCTATTGATCTGCTTCCATCTGTCTGACGGAGCGGTCTCTCCATCACACCAAGGAGGACGAGAAGGAAAACAAAGGACAGGGAGAGTTTACTGAGTTCATCAGGCCGTCATTCTTACGTACATCAGCACGTGGGGATGATGTCGGTAGGATTTTATAGATACTGGAACTCTTATTGATACTCATATTGGTTCTTTTGGATTAATGTATAGCCTTTCAAATGTAGAGAGAAAGAGACAGAGAGAGAAAGAGGCAGAGAGACAAAGAGACAGAGAGGCAGAGAGACAAAGAGACAAAGAGACAAAGCGACAGAGAGACAGAGAGACAAAGAGACAAAGAGACAGAGAGGCAAAGAGACAGAGAGACAGAGAGACAGAGAGATAAAGAGACAAAGAGGCAGAAAGAGACGGAGAGGCAGAAAGAGACAAAGAGGCAGAAAGAGACGGAGAGACAAAGAGGCAGAGAGGCAGAGAGGCAGAGAGACAAAGAGACAAAGAGACAAAGAGACAGAGAGACAAAGAGGCAGAGAGGCAGAGAGGCAAAGAGACAGAGAGACAAAGAGACAAAGAGGCAGAGAGACAAAGAGACAAAGAGACAAAGAGGCAGAGAGGCAGAGAGACAGAGAGACAGAGAGACAAAGAGGCAGAGAAATAAAGAGACAAAGAGGCAGAAAGAGACAAAGAGACAAAGAGGCAGAAAGAGACAGAGAGGAGGTTTGAGACCAGGACGTCTCACTCTGTGACTAATAAAGGAACGATACTCCAGGTTTTACTCATTTAGAACCGGTTCCCGTTGAGAACGAGTTCCAGGGAGCAAGGGAACCCTCTCAGTATGTTCTCCACGTCATCAGGAACCAGGAACTATAAAGACCACAGAGACGATGTGGAAGGAAAAGTCAAGGTGAACCTCCGTAGTTATTGTAAAGCAAACCTCTTCCTCAACCCAACTCAGTTCTTTCTGGTGAAGACGGGAGTTTATTTAGGAAAGACTCGGTGAAAATGAGCTGTAACTGTTCCCCACAGCATCATACGAACCAATACGTTGGTACATACAATATGAATTCATTATGTAAAGGGACATATCATGAAAAACATACATCTGGCTTTCAGGAGCTCACACGCTGTCTTAAAGAGGCACTGAAGCGGAGGTTTCTGACGCAGCGGGAATACAGCGTGAGTTTGAAGGCAAACGATGAACTCTTAAGGATTCCTCCAGCACCCTGAAGAGACTCAAGTTATCGGTTTTCCTGCCAGAATATTCAGACCGGAGTTTTGACCAGTGCCCATATGGAGAAAAGGTTTCCCACCATGCTTACCGCATCATTTCTCTTTGTCCTGTTGCTGGGCACCGGGCAGAGATTTAATAAATCATCCATGTTGGAAAGCCGTCACGCTGAGAGGAGATTACAGAGTTACAGCCTGCAGGCGTCTCCTCTTCTTTAATTAAACTGCAAACAGTCCAGCTCTGATTTGACTCCCCTGCCCCGGGACGCCTGTGACTCCACCAGCCTCGGTCAAGAGCTGCATCGGGGTCAAAGGTCAGCGTTGACCTCGTGTCGTGGTACCAGAACCGTGGCTGTTTGTAACGTGAAGTAAGGAAAGATAGAAACACAAGAAACTAGACAACGCATTTCCTGCTGAAAATGTGCTGGAATGATGAAAGCTGAAATATCTGAAAACATATCTGAAAATACAGAAAAGAGAAACCCATGCAAAATATTCTTTCAGCCAAGTACCCCCCAAGCAGCACAACATCATTTGGGGTTAAAGAAAAAAGATGTAATACACAGAGCTCTGCAGTTTATGAACATACACTTATATTTTATTGAATATTTATTAAACAGCAATTTTGAAAGGATTTTTTAAAGGATGCTAATTTTAAACGGATTTTAAAATAATCTCCCGTACCCCCTGGACTGCCTCCATGTACCCCCATCTGAGACCCACTGATCTAAATAATGCAAGAGATGAATCACAATGCAGGAAGAGATGGAAACTAAAGGACTTCACTGTCACAGTAGTAGTAGTAGTAGTAGTAGTAGTAGTAGCTCAGTTTTGACTTTTTTATACATTTTTCGACATACTTTGACTTTTTTCTACTTATTTTGAAATGCTATACGATGACTACTTTGATCTTTGTACAGTACGGTTCATACCAACATGTAGAGGTCCTAAAAGACAACGGTGCACGACCCGGAAAATCAAATGTAAATAACAGGAGGAAGAAATGGATTAATTGTCATCATCGAGCCGAATGAGGAGGAAGGAAAGATGATACAGTTCATCGTTTGTCCGTTCCACATCTACCTTGGAACAGGAAGTCGGTGAAGCACAACTAAAAAAAACGCGACCGAATGGTTAAAGTTTACAGTGTGAAGAGGACGAGGCTGAGGAAAGGGTTCAACTCCCTAAACGCTCCGCAGGCGTAACGCTGCAAATACTCACGAAAAAGGCTGTTTCTTATCTTTCAAAGATTCATATGATGATATTTATTTATATAGGACGTGAAGAAAGATGCCACGGGAGTTTATGATGTTGGAGCGGACATTAAAGTGAAATAACAAAGATTATTTAGCGCCTGGATCAAAGTGAGGCGTGTTGCTGTTCACCGTCTGACCCCAGGTCAGCTCAGACTAATCACTCTGTGTTTGAGACCAGCAGGACTCAGTCTGCAGGTCTGTGGAGGATACACCCCGAATAATCACATTACACACACACACACACACACACACACACACACACACACACAGTGCCAACATGATGCAGGACATTTTCCACGTGCATCTGATTTTTTTTTAAGAATAAATTCCTGTTGCCGAAGGAAAATGCCATTTCAACAATGACCCCTGTGTGTGTGTGTGTGTGTGTGTGTGTGTGTGTGTGTGTGTGTGTGTGTGTGTGTGTCATTCCATTATTTCATTAGCTGTAAATAGCGGTGCACTATGTGCTTCTATGGAAAAGCTTGAGCACAGTGGACCAGTTGGCCGCCGCTCTGTAACGCATCACAGCCGCGGCCAACGGAGTTCAGGCCGCCGGCCGGAGAGTGCGTGTGTGTTTACGTGTGTTTACGTGTGTTTACGTGTGTTTACGTGTGTTTACGTCTCCGTTCTAAGTGGCAGATAGAAGTCAAGCGGCTGAGGATTTCGTGGGTTTTAGTCGTGAGCTACTGGTTCATAAAAAAAAGATACTTGATGAGTCACAGGCTCATAGACTGTGTGAGAAGGGGACGAGGTCATGGTGGTGTGGTGGGTTACGGCCGTCGCCATGTTGTTTTTTGCAACCAATAAACAGAAGTGTGTGTGTGTGTGTGTGTGTGTGTGTGTGTGTGTGTAAACCATACATGACTGATCACCATGAAAGTCAACATGTCTGTCTCTGCACATTTGTTGCTTCCTCAGGAACAACGGCAGATTTATATGATTACAGGTATTTACTGTGTGTGTGTGTGTGTGTGTGTGTGTGTGTGTGTGTGTGTCAGAGAGGAGGACCTATATATTGTTATTCTAATGTTTATTATTATTAGGGCCTGAGCACCTTCATGTGAAGTGGATCTGATGAATTCCAGAGGAGGAGTTTGTCATCAAAACATCTGCAACCTCTCTCTCTCTCTCTCTCTCTCTCTCTCTCTCTCTCTCTCTCTCTCCCCTCCCCTTCAAAGGACACCATTGAGAGAAAAGCAAACAGGGGCAACACACACACACACACACACACACACACACACACACACACACACACACACACACACACACACACACACACTCTCTCTCTCTGCTGCCAAGACACACTCTTGGCAGCAGAGAGAGAGAGTGTGTGTGTAATCAGTGTGTCTTTTGGAGTTTGTGAACTGTGTGTGTGTTTGTGTGTACATCTATGTAAGTGTGTGTGTGTTTTTAGGGATTAATCCAAACGAAGGTGCGCTATCAGTGTGTTAGCGTCACAATAGCGTTAGCATCGTCCTCCGTTAGCACCGTTAGCTTTGTGACGAGCTACACGCTAACACTTACAGCTGTGAGTTTATGGAGTCATGGCTCGGCCTGCCAGAGCTCCTTAGCTCCAAATTAGTGTCGTTTTCACCGGGACCACAACCAAAACCATCACCTCAGACCTGGCTCTCTCCGTGAGACTGTGTGTGTGTGTGTGTGTGTGTGTGTGTGTGTGTGTGTGTGTGTGTGTGTGTTGGCCTCTCAGGTCTCTCTGGTCTGGACTGCATCAAGTGTGTGGTTCAATGTTGGACCGTGGGGACACTGAGTGTGTGCAGGTTGTATGTAGGTGACCAAGGTGTGTGTGTGTGTGTGTGTGTGTCAGTCAGACGGAAGCAGTTTTCTTTATTTTTTCAGCAGCTTCTCCTCATTCAGGATAGGAAAAAGTCACCTAAATAGCAAAGCCATGGTGCATTGTGGGTAACAGTAGTTCATGTTCTCTGCCCAGTACGAATGGATATCATGGATATTAGAGACGGACCTCACTGGACCTCATCTAAAAGTTCTTTGCTGAAGTCTTCTGGAAATACGATGAAAAAGAGAAGAAAAATAAATATATCGAAGAAAAGGAAAGAAACAGGTGGAAAAGAGAGAGAGAGGCACTTGGCTCTACAGATGTGTGTGTGTGTGTGTGTGTGTGTGTGTGTGTTGTAGTCAGGATCTCTGTGTTTTGGCTGCCAAGATTAGACTGCCTTATTTTGGTCTCTGACTACAAGCAGGCCACACACACACACACACCTACGTGGGTCTCCTCTATAGACCTCAGTGTAGTCCTGGTCCTCTATAGACCTCAGTCTAGTCCTGGTCCTCTAGAGACCTCAGTCTAGTCCTGGTCCTCAGTCTAGTCCTGGTCCTCTAGAGACCTCAGTGTAGTCCTGGTCCTCTATAGACCTCAGTCTAGTCCTGGTCCTCTAGAGACCTCAGTCTAGTCCTGGTCCTCAGTCTAGTCCTGGTCCTCTAGAGACCTCAGTCTAGTCCTGGTCCTCTAGAGACCTCAGTCTAGTCCTGGTCCTCTAGAGACCTCCATCAGTAAACAGACCACCAGAGAGAAGATGGTCTGGTTCTACAGAGTTCTTCTTCAGAATCAGAATCAGAATCAGCTTTAATGGCCATGTAAATTTGCACATACATGGAATTTGACTCCGGTTTCACTTGCTCTTCGTACTTTTTTCACACACAATATACAAGATAAATATAAAAAAATATAAAAAGGACATTAAAGACAGTAGTAAAACAACAAAAAAGTGCAGATGAAGAGTCCTCATCAGAGTCACCGGGTCGGATTCTGGTGAAACCAGATGACATCATGCAGGTTCACCAGAACCTCCTTCAGCTCAGACCAGTCCACATTTATCCGACTCTTTTATCCAAAGCGACATGTCTTCTCTCTACAGCGTAGTCACAGCATCAGGAACAGTTCAGGGTTAAGTGTGTTGCTCAAGGACACATCGACAAGGACTAGCGGAGCCGGGGCTCGAACCACCGATCCTCTGATTGAAAGACGGGCATGCTAACCACTGAGCCACAGTCTTCTTCTTCGTCTTCTTCTCCTCATTCTTCCTCTTCTTCCTCTTCTTCTCTGTGCACATGAAGCCGATATGAGTTCAGAAAAACACCCTGAAGTTGTTGTTGTGCGTCACATTGACATTTAAAGTCAAATGTGAATAATATCGGAGACAAAAACGGCCTCAATGAATCACATCCTCGGAGCAGAACGGCTGCTGGACGCACGTCTGTGTGTGTGTGTGTGTGTGTGTGTGTGCGCACACACAAGTACTTCATCTTTACCAATGCGTACGTGCAGCAAGATGTACATACAGTGTGTGTGTGTTTTCATGCAAACAACCTGCCTTGAGTGTGTGTGTGTGTGTGTGTGTGTGTGTGTTTTCGTTCATCCACCATATGCGTGTGCAGCCTGGGAGGTTAGTGTGAACTGTTAATGACAGGCCACTGTGTGTGTGTGTGTGTGTGTGTGTGTGTGTAATGAGTAGAGAGAATCTGTGTGATTATAGGCCTCCTCTTTGGACCAGAGAGACTAAATATGGCTTCAGACTAAACACTGTCCCCACACACACACACACACACACACACACACACACCACAGACCACATACACATTGGCAACGTACAGCACATATGAAGAGAAAAGTCTGAAAATAACGTGAAGATATTTTTATGATCAGACAGGAACTTAGTCCCGCCTCCAGGTCGAAGCGATCCGATTGGTTGTGTCTTCGCGTTATTCCAGCGTGAATAATTGCAATTGGACTCGCGGCGCTTGAATTTATTTGCTCTGATTTATAAAAGTTATAAAGGATTCAGATGACTCCAACCCCTGTCAATGTTTCTTATTTAGCGGATAACAGAACTTTTGCACTCAGGTGTCTCTGAACAGAAGCATCACCTGGTGGAGTGACACCTGCAGCACCTGCTGGCATCCGCCACCCGGTCTCTGTAGAACACGTTCACACAGCTAACTAAACTAGCTAAGCTACATTCACGAGGGAAACACGTGAACAAAGTTAACAAAACAAACCTGTAAATCTGCTCATAATCAGCTCATAATCAGTTTATAATCTGATCATAGTTCGCTCTTAATTAGGTCATAATTAGCTCATAGTTCGCTCTTAATTAGCTCATAATTAGCTCATAGTTAGCTCATAATCAGCTCATAATCAGCTCATAATTAGCTCATAGTTAGCTCATAATCAGCTCATAATTAGCTCATAGTTAGCTCATAATCAGCTCATAATTAGCTCATAGTTAGCTCATAATCAGCTCGTAAGTAGCTCATAGTTAGCTCGTAATTAGCTCATAATTAGCTCATAATCAGCTCATAATTAGCTCATAGTTAGCTCATAATCAGCTCGTAATTAGCTCATAGTTAGCTCATAATCAGCTCGTAATTAGCTCATAGTTAGCTCATAGTTAGCTCGTAATTAGCTTATAATCAGCTCATAATTAGCTCGTAATTAGCTCATAGTTAGCTCATAATCAGCTCATAATTAGCTCGGAATTAGCTTATAATTAGCTTGTAATCAGCTCGTAATTAGCTCATAGTTAGCTCGTAATTAGCTCATAATTAGCTCATGAAGACTTGAGACTCGGCTCGAAAATCTGTTTTAATATGTGTGTTATAATCAGAGTATAGGTCACTGTACAGTAGAAAGTACACGAGTAGCGAGTTTTGTGTGTGTGTGTGTGTCAGGTGTGTCGTTGTGTATATCTTTTTGCACCATTGAACTCTTCCACAGGCCAACAGAGTTCATATATATTTTGGCTTTTATTGAAGGTTTAAAGCACACACACACATATACACACACACACACACACACACACATGCTTACACACACACACACACACACACACACACACACACACACATGCTTACACACACACGGAGTCGCTCCGCACTCGCAGCTGTTCTGGTGAAACGGGCCTTTGGGTTGAATCACATCACATGCTATTAATACGCACTCGCTAACAGTGTGTGTGTGTGTGTGTGTGTGTGTGTGTGTGTGTGTGTGTGTGTGTGTGTGTGTGTGTGTGTGTGTGTGTGTGTGTGCTTCAGCCTGATTTTGATTTAAGTGCCTTGCTTCAGGGCGTGAGTGTGTGTGTGTGGTGTCAGTGTATCTGTTTGAACTTTGACCCTGACCACACTTCCAAACAGCTGTATCAGCCCTCTTTATGGGGTGTGTGTGTGTGTGTGTGTGTGTGTGTGTGTGTGTGTGTCAGAGATCCTCTCACCTGGCCTGACCTCCACATGCAGGCGCTGTGATGTCACCTCCAGATGTTTCCAGCTGCTTGACTGTAGTTCGATAAGAGAAAACGTTTCGTTGGGATTCTTTCACAAAAAACACTTTTCCTCGACGGCCTTCACCGTTTAAAAGTTCCAGACGGAGAAATCTAATAAATCCTCTGAACATCTTTAGTAATGTGAGTATTTTACAACACAGTTGTTGCATTTCAGCCGAACTGGAGTGTAAAAGAGCGGGAAAAAAAACCTTGTAAAAGTATTTTTTATCCCAGATTAACATTGAATATTGAAACAAAACTAAAGTTACCTGGTTAGGTTTAATACCACATCGTAGTTGGGCTTGTTAAAATATACAAATGTGTCACCGATGACTTGAAGCGTGGGCTCTTCCTCCACTCGCTGAGACTCGGCTGAGACTACGTGTGCTGCCAGGTGTCGGGGGCCTCGGCGCATGTGTAGACGCAATCTGGATGTTTCTAGACACCAGATACTCCGTCCGATCGGGGCCAAGTCCTCCAGGCCTCCAGGCCTCCAGTCCGGCCTCCGCCCAGAACCCCCTCTCTCCTCCATCCAGCTGGACCGACCAAACCCCTCATTATTCAGTCCTGGGTGGGCCTGGACCCAACTGTGTGTGTGTGTGTGTGTGTGTGTGTGTGTTTGAGGTCACCTCTGAACCTGTCGAGGTCAGCTCCCGCAGCCCCCGGGGCTCCCGGTGGCCTGGGACTCGGCCCGGGTGTTAATCCCAGGTTGGGTGTCACTGCGGTGGGTCATGCTCTGTAATTTAGTCCCCTGCTCCGTCTGGGGCCTCCGGTGCCAACTCAGGACCACCCGGCAAACTGCAGCAACCGCCTACCTCAGCGTGTGTGTGTGTGTGTGTGTGTGTGTGTGTGTGTGTGTGTGTGTGTGTGTGTGTGTGTGTGTGTGTGTGTGTGTGTGTGTGTCTGAGACGGAGGGTGTGGGGATTTAAGGTTTTGTAAAATTTTGTTTTTTTTGCCAGTGAGTGATAATGCATGTGGGCAGGAGAGACTTAAGTGTGTGTGTGTGTGTGTGTGTGTGTGTGTGTGTGTGTGTGTGTTTTGAGGTTGCGTTGAGGAGGATTTGTGTGTCCAACTTCAACCAGTTTTTTCTTTTGTGTTAAATAGACTCTTCAGCTGTTTGTAAAAAAATAAATAAAAAATCCTTTAAAACTTTGAGTTCAGACTGCAGCCGTACGGTCGCACTACTTCGTGATAACCTTGACCTTTGACCCCTCTTGCTCATATATCTTGCAAACTGCTAAATGCGACCCAGAATGCAGTAGAACATCCTGGTACTTTTTGGTACTAAATCTTTTTTCTGGCCTGCTGAATATCATATTTTGGGTAATTGAACACAGTACGTCTCTCTGTTGAAGAGCTTCGTCCAGAAAAACCTCAAAGTATTTAATTCAGCCTCGTTTTATTATTAATCGACTGGTCCAAGCTCTTCATTTACTAGTTTTTCTTTCAAATAAGAGAGGTTGAAGATAATAAAAATATTAAATAGTTTTATAGTGCTATGAAAACATGATTGTATTTGATCATACAAATCCAAACAGATCTGACTAACTGGGACTAAATCAATGAATGTGTGATTCTTTAGTTTTTTTTAAAGCCATAACTTTGCGCTGTGTTTCTGCCCATATTTCAGATTCTGACATTTTTTCCCCGTGTGTGTGTTTTCTCACACACGACCTATCAGCGGAGAATAAAGCTCTTTGTATGGCGACCGTGTGAACACGCGTGTCAAAGGAAAGCAGACGGGCCTCCCCCTCGCCTCGGCGGCCCAGAGAAAACACGGAGCTGAGCGGCTCTTTGACGGCGTGATGCGGGGCTCATAAATCACGCCGCGTTTCAGCAAGCGTCCGTAACCGCTGAACGGCGGCCTGCTAGAGCCGCTCTGACAGCGCTGATTGGGGAGCCGGTAAAAAAAAAAGAGGCTTTTGATTTTATTTTTCTTACCAAAGAAACTCTTTTTCACTTTTCACTGTTGTTGTTTTTTTTTAGCATTTAGCATTTAGCATTTAGCTCATCTGTTTCATCTTGAAATGAGAGAATAAACATCAACTTCTGGATTCCACGTCAAAGAGCCGCTGGAATTTAATGGCTGTTCCCGATTTTATGGGTTTATTTCCATGAGCTTCATTCTTCTTCTCTTCCGTGACTTCCTACTCTTCTGGTTGTATAGAAGTATATACTTCATGTGTTAAAGCTGCATTCTGTCTCCTGACCACCAGGGGGCGACTCCTCTGGTTGTATAGAAGTATTTGCTTCATGTGTTAAAGCTGCATTCTCTCTCCTGACCACCAGGGGGCGACTCCTCTGGTTGTATAGAAGCATATGCTTCATGTGTTAAAGCTGCATTCTCTCTCCTGACCACCAGGGGGCGACTCCTCTGGTTGTATAGAAGTCTATGCTTCATGTGTTAAAGCTGCATTCTCTCTCCTGACCACCAGGGGGCGACTCCTCTGGTTGTATAGAAGCATATGCTTCATGTGTTAAAGCTGCATTCTCTCTCCTGACCACCAGGGGGCGACTCCTCTGGTTGTATAGAAGCCTATGCTTCATGTGTTAAAGCTGCATTCTCTCTCCTGACCACCAGGGGGCGACTCCTCTGGTTGTATAGAAGCCTATGCTTCATGTGTTAAAGCTGCATTCTCTCTCCTGACCACCATGGGGCGACTCCTCTGGTTGTATAGAAGTATATGCTTCATGTGTTAAAGCTGCATTCTCTCTCCTGACCACCAGGGGTGACTCCTCTGGTTGTATAGAAGTATATGCGGCATGTGTTAAAGCTGCATTTTCTCTCCTGACCACCAGGGGGCGACTCCTCTGGTTGTATAGAAGCCTATGCTTCATGTGTTAAAGCTGCATTTTCTCTCCTGACCACCAGGGGGTGACTCCTCTGGTTGTATAGAAGCCTATGCTTCATGTGTTAAAGCTGCATTTTCTCTCCTGACCACCAGGGGGTGACTCCTCTGGTTGTATAGAAGTATATGCGTCATGTGTTAAAGCTGCATTTTCTCTCCTGACCACCAGGGGGTGACTCCTCTGGTTGTATAGAAGTATATGCGTCATGTGTTAAAGCTGCATTTTCTCTCCTGACCACCAGGGGGCGACTCCTCTGGTTGTATATAGGCTTTGACTTTATTTTTCTTACCAAAGAAACTCTTTTTCACTTTTCACTGTTTTTTTAGCATTTAGCATTTAGCTCATCTGTTTCATCTTGAAATGAGACAGAATAAACATCAACTTCTGGATTCCACGTCAAAGATCCGCTGGACTTTAATAGCTGTTCCCGATGTTATGGGTTTATTTCCTCCTCCTCTTCCGTGATGTGTTCACGTCTCTGAAGGCAGGAGGTCTGAATCCAACGTGTTCGTGGACGACAGGAGGCCATTTTGTCACGATGTACAGCGTGAAGAACGGGGTTGAATATACCCAGAGGCCCAAAAACAACAACAACCGTTGCCTGCAGCTGCATTGCATTCTGGGATATTGTCTGTAAGTGTTGCTTCATGAAGAAGCATTTGCTCTTTTTCATTTTCAGACAGCTTGCATGAAACATCTGATTTTTCTTCCTCCCTTTGGATTACTGAAAGATTTAAAAAGCGCCACTGAGAACTGCTTTTCCGTCGTATTCCACGTCTTTCTCCT
>JBAMJR010000632.1:0-5000 GCA_038501785.1 Myoxocephalus aenaeus | reverse complement strand
GGTCCCAGAGGAATACACACACACACACACACACACACACACACACACACACACACACACACACACACACACACACACACACACACACACACACACACAGAGAGAGAGAACTTTAATGCTTAAATCATAAAGGTACCAGCGCAGTGCTGACAGTTGAGTGGCAGAGTGTGTGTGTGTGTGTGTGTGTGTGTGTTTGTGTGTGTGTGTGTGTGTTGTTTGAACTCACAATGCACACACAAATACACAAACAGAAGAGGTTAAGGTCGCAACAAGCCAGGTGAATGGATGACACATTGCTCTTTAATCAGCGTCTGAGTCATAGTGTGTGTGTGTGTGTGTGTGTGTGTGTGTGGTGTGTGTGTGCTGTAGAGGACTCGCCACCGTATAAACAGCCGTGTTGACAGAGCTCCTCCGTTTGCTGTCAGACCACGAAAGATTTGTCACCCCATAGAGACTCTGAGTGTGTGTGTGTGTGTGTGTGTGTGTGTGTGTGTGTGCGCGGCATTAACTTGTGTGTGTGTGTGTGTATTAGTTTTTCCATAGCCCTGATCAATCCCCTCAACCTCTCATTACCACTAAGTCTATTTCCAGCTTCCCCACACGCACACACACACATCTGTGCCTTCATACACAACCGTACATAGAATATATTTTACAGTGTGCGCACACCACACACACACAGATTGCAGACAGGAATAGGTTCAGAGGGTCAGTTGATGAGGCCCGGGGGGACTGTGTGTGTGTGTGTGTGTGTGTGTGTGTGTGTGTGTGTGTGTGTGTGTGTGTGTGTGTGTGTGTGTGTGCTGGTGTTATTTTAAATGGGATTAATGGCATTAAGTGAATCTGCAGTATCGGGGTCACGTCCACAACATTAAAAACCAACAGGTGCGCCGATGAGCTATTTCCAGAACACACACCCCGCTCTCCGTCGTGGTGGATTATGATCCGTCATGACGTCTTCATCACCCCACACACAACCTGCAGGTGATGAAGGGTCACGCTCTATTCTCGCTGTCAGAAGGAGCTTTAGCTCAGTGCTGGTTCTGGCGCCCCCCTGTGGACGGAAGCGGTAGTGTTCCTGGTCTCTCTAGAGCAGCGGTTCCCAAACTTTTTAGGCCACGCACCCCCTTCTACATCCCGACCGGGTTTCACGCACCCCCAATCCCCCACACCTAAAAAAAAAAAAAACGCAACAGAGCCTATTTATAGCCGCGTAAAATCGGACCAATGCGAGAACTGTTTGCTCGCAGCGTGGCGTTTGTTACAAGATTTAGTCCGCTGTATAAATTTCAGTTACACAAGGCGTCACTTTTAAAGAGCAATAAGGATGGCGAGGACACACGCACAGGCTCAGAGGCAGATTGCATTTCACTTTTATTTACTTAAACACAGTAAGCCACGTAAAGAACAAAGAGAGGCACATGCATAGGCTCAGAAACAGATATAAATAACGGACGTACACCAGAAGATCGGCCACATCGGTAGACTCGTCTACTTGCAGAGAGTAAAACACTCTTCTGCCAGGATGTCTTCGGACAAAGCATCGATGCGGCGAGAGACAGTGTTGTTGGCCACCGGATCATGTCCAACTTTTTAGCTTCTTTCTCTCCAATCATACATTCCACCATCTCTTTAGCAGCTGGCAAGCACACGTCTTCGCCGATTGTGTGAGGTAGACCCTTCCTTGCTATTCGGTAACTGAGCAGATATGAAGCCCGTGGTGCGTTTTGTGTAGACCCAACACATGGATGAGACTGCAATTGTTTTGGGCTGTTTTGTAACTCTTCCAATTTTGATCTAAAACATGTAAGGGGGCTTCTGACTTGCACTGGCATGCTTGGTGTTCAGGTGGCGGCGCTAATAAGAGGGCTTCAGACAGCTGTTAGCCAGAACCTCACTGCACAACACGCACTGTGGCTTCGGGCAATCTGCATCGCCAATCCAAGTGAAGCCCAGACCCAGATCATTGTCATCATATTTCCTCTTTTTGTTCCCAGTCTGATGCTCACTCTCGTTTCCTCTTTTTCCACCTTGACTCCGCGATGGGCCTCTGTGCTCCCGGTTTGTCTGTGATATCCCCTTCCTCCTTCTCGGTCTCCTCCGTCTCCTCTTTCTCCGACTCCCGGTCGGTTTCTTCTCCCGGTCTCTCCCCAACGCACCTCTCCGTTTCTCTCGCCTCCGGTTCCTCACTCTCTCTCTGTCCCTCTCCTCTTTTATTACTGATAGCTTCAGATGTCCCACCTGACAGCTTCCCCGATTTCAGCCAGTTTAACATATTTTCATGGATGTTGCTGAATGAATGAAATGACGTTAGCACAAGGCTAGGCTAGCTAGTGTGTACATAAAAGACAGTCTGGCGGCCGGACCGGAAGTGCATCTATTTATTAAATTGTACGTTTTTAATTTTAAATTTAAATCTTACAAAGGGAATTTTTATAATTAAAAAATCCTACTCAATTTTTTTTAAATTATGTTTTAATATTAATTATTACACCATTAGACCACCATTACATTTTTCCTCTCGCGCACCCCCTAGAGGCAGCTCCACAACTTTAGAGGACCAGGACTAGAATCATCATCATACTATGAACTCTGAGCTTCGCAGTGGAGTGAACGTCCCGTTTGCAGGATGGCGTGTCCACTTGTGTGTTGGAGTGAATACCTGAGGTGTTTGAAAAGGAAGCGCCCTTCAGCTCGACCTTTGACCTCACCTGTGACCTCTCAGGTGAGGTCATTCCAGGTGAATGCAGTTCAGTGTCAAGAGAGGGTCCTCTCTGTGGAATACATCTCAGGAATGTCACGGACAAGAAGGAAGACACAGGAGGAGGAGGAGGAGGAGGAGGAGGAGGAGAAAAGAAGTAGGAGAGAAAAAGAGAAGAAGAAGGAGGAGAAAAGAAGGAGGAGGAGAAGAAGGAGAAAAGGAGGCGGAGGAAGAAGGAGAAGAAGAAGGAGGAGGAAGAAGGAGGAGGAGGAGGAGGAGAAGAACTCTGAATAACATTATTGTAACTTCCTCAGTTATTCAGAGTTTTGACATCAGGTCAGCGTTTCCATGCTAACCCGTAAAATAACACATTGTAATGAAGTTCTTCCAACAAAAGTCTCTCAAAATATACATTTTCTCTTTTTTTATCCAATAGCCCAGCATGCAAAGGCTTTAGGTTTTAGTCCCACGGATTTAGTTTTAGAGACGAAAATCATCCTTAAATCAAAATATATATAAAATGTCAGTGATGAATGATCTGTAAAGCTTCTCCTTTACAGCCTGAAGTCAGAGGGACAGACGCCATTAAACAAAAGGTCCTGAAGAACAAAGCTTTGCATTGTTTCATCCGATAGGCTGGATTACGTCTCCGTTGTTTCCCGTTGAATCTCGGCTACAATAAAAACAAAAAAGGAAATCCCGTAACTCTAAAAAGGAAAAGGATCCCCGTCTTTGGACTTCCTCTGAAGCCTCGTGAATCACATCCCCGAGTCATCCTCACGTTAGCCGGGAAGCTCGGGTTAGCCGGGAAGTTCTTAGCGCCACGAAGAGCTAAGAACTTTAACAGTTTAAAGAATGTGCTGCGGCCAATCAGAGAGCAAGTTCAGTTCTTAATTTTTAATTTAGACGGATTCCAACTGACAGGAGTCTCGTTTACGGCCGGGATTCTTTATCTGACGTGAAGTAGACGGACATGTTGAGAAACGAGAAGGTCAGGGGAAGAAAGTCTCCCTGTCTGCTTAGAGGAGGAGGAGGAGGAGGAGGAGGAGGAGGGAGGAGGAGGAGGAAGAGGAGCGCCAGAGGAAATGCAGCTGAGTGGTATCTAACTAAACGTCTCATTTAGTTGCAGCCGACCAGAACGCCTCCCCGCTCCTCTCCTTGCATTCCTCTTGCGTCTCCTTTCCCCCTCCAGGGTCCCTCCTCCTCTTCCCTCTCACTCTCTCCTCTATCTTCCTCTTCATTCCTCACCCTCTTCCTCTGCTCCTCTTGCGTCCTTTTATTTATTTTGGGTCTCTCATCTGTTTTATATCTTGTTTCACGTTGGACAAGAATAAAGCCACAGAAGAAGACAAGGGGAGGAAGAGACGGATTAAAGGAGGAGGAGGAGGAGGAGGAGGGAGGAGGAGGAGGAGGAGGAGGGTTGAGGGAGGAGGAGGAGGAGGAGGAGGATAGGGAATGTTGAGGAGGAGGAGAAAGAAGGGTTGAGGAGGAAGAAGAAGGGTTGAAGAGGAGGAGGAGAAAGAAGGGTTGAGGAGGAGGAGGAGGAGGAGGAGGAAGAAGGGTTGAGGAGAAAGAGGATAGGGAAGGGAGGAGGAGGAGGAGGAGAGAGAAGGAGGAGGAAGAATAAAGGACGTAGTGAGGTGTCTGCTCTGTGCCACTCCAACCCTCCTACATATACTGATTTATTCATTCATCAATTATTAAATTCCTTCTGTCCATTCGTTTGAGTCCAATGTTCAAAATGATTCAACATGTTATAACATCTGTTGTTATTTCAGGGTTTAGGATTGTGTTGTTTTGTGTTATTTTACAAACTGTACAGATAGTTGGATTTTTATTTGTATATTTATATTTAAGTCTTATATTTCCTATTATTAAATTCTATCATTATTTTATTATAATTGTTATTCTTGCTTCTACCTCCCTTGTTCTCTCTCTCTCTCTCTCTTACCTCCCTCCCTTGTTCTCTCTCTCTCTCTCTCTCTCTCTCTCTCTCTCTTTTACCTCCCTCCCTTGTTCTCTCTCTCTCTCTCTCTCTCTCTCTCTCTCTCTCTCTCTCTCTCTTTTACCTCCCTCCCTTGCTCTCTCTCTCTCTCTCTTTTACCTCCCTCCCTTGTTCTCTCTCTCTCTCTCTCTCTCTCTCTCTCTCTCTCTTTTACCTCCCTCCCTTGCTCTCTCTCTCTCTCTCTCTCTCTTTTACCTCCCTCCCTTGCTCTCTCTCTCTCTCTCTCTCTTTTACTTCCCTCACTTGTTCTCTCTCTCTTTTACCCTCCCTCCCTTGTTCTCTCTCTCTCTCTCT
>JBAMJR010000631.1:335000-354431 GCA_038501785.1 Myoxocephalus aenaeus | reverse complement strand
GAAAGTTTCGTAAGAATCGGAACCAGCGTTTAGGGGGGGGGGGGGGGGGGGGGTAGACACATGCCACGGATGACTTTTTTGTAGAGCTAGTCCACCCGGGTCATGTGTGCCAAATGTCAAGGTCATCGGTCATAGTTGGCAAAAAGCGTGGGCTTTTTCCAAACTAAAGGGGCGCTATAGAGGGACATTTTTCCGGCTTTTGTCTGACACCAAATCAGATTGGTATTTTCGCCGAGTCGGATTTGTCGGGTGGACATTGTTGAATAGGGTAGGTTTAGCCAAAGCACCTCTTTTCCCTGCGCAAAGACACAGATAGAACGAAAATAATATGAAACGATACGAATACAATAGGGTCCTCTACAGACTGACTACGTCCGTGTTGGGGCCAGAATAACAATAGGTCCTTGCTCTGATACTGTCAGTGCCTCGGGTAATAATACACGCACAATATTAGAAATAGCAAAAGGGTCCTTCGCTGTGACTACCTCATGTGCTGGGCCTAATCTTATTAAACGATAGAACTAATAGGTCCTCCGCTCTGACTTGTCAGTGCTCGGGCCCTATAATAAACATTCAAAATAAAGGGTCCTTCCGCTCTGACATACGTCAGTGCTCGAGGGGCCTTATAATAAACAATAGAATAACAATAGGTCCTTCGCGCTGACTACGTGTCAGTGCTCGTGGGGGGGGGGGGGGGGGGTGGGGGGGGGGGGGGGGGGGGGGGGGGGGGGGGGGGGGGTGGGGGGGGGGGGGGGGGGGGGGGGGGGGGGGGGGGGGGGGGGGGGGTGGGGTGGGGGGGGGGGGGGGGGGGGGGGGGGGGGGGGGGGGGGGGGGGGGGTGTGGGGGGGGGGGGGGGGGGGGGGGGGGGGTGGGGGGGGGGGGGGGGGGGGGGGGGGGTGGGGGGGGGGGGGGGGGGGGTGGGGGGGGGGGGGGTGGGGGGGGGGGGGGGGGGGGGGGGGGGGGGGGGGGGGGGGGGGGGGGGGGGGGGGGGGGGGGGGTGGGGGGGGGGGGGGGGGGGGGGGGGGGGGGGGGGGGGGGGGGGGGGGGGGGGGGGGGGGGGGGGGGGGGGGGGGGGGGGGGGGGGGGGGGGGGGGGGGGGGGGGGGGGGGGGGGGGGGGTGGGGGGGGGGGGGGGGGGGGGGGTGGGGGGGGGGGGGGGGGGGGTGGGGGGGGGGGGGGGGGGGGGGGGGGGGGGGGGGGGGGGGGGGGGGGGGGGGGGGGGGGTGGGGGGGGGGGGGGGAGGGGGGGGTGGGGGGGGGGGGGGGGGGGGGGGGGGGGGGGGGGGGGGGGGGGGGGGGGGTGGGGGGGGGGGGGGGGGGGGGGGGGGGGGGGGGGGGGGGGGGGGGGGAGGGGGGGGGGGGGTGGGGGGGGGGGGGGGGGGGGGGGGGGGGGGGGGGGGGGGGGGGGGGGGGGGGGGGGGGGTGGGGGGGGGGGGGGGGGTGGGGGGGGGGGGAGGGGGGGGGGGGGGGGGGGGGGGGGGGGGGGGGGGGGGGGGGGGGGGGGGGGGGGTGGGGGGGGGGGGGGGGGGGGAGGGGGGGGGGGGGGGGGGGGGGGGGGGGGGGGGGGGGGTGGGGGGGGGGGGGGGGGGGGGGGGGGTGTGGGGGGGGGGGGGGGGGGGGGGGGGGGGGGGGGGGGGTGGGGGGGGGGGGGGGGGGGGGGGGGGGGGGGGGGGGGGGGGGGGGGGGGGGGGGGGGGGGGGGGGGGGGGGGGGGGGGGGGGGGGGGGGGGGGGGGGGGGGGGGGGGGGGGGGGTGGGGGGGGGGGGGGGGGGGGGGGGGGGGGGGGGGGGGGGGGGGGGGGGGGGGGGGGGGGGGGGTGGGGGGGGGGGGGGGGGGGGGGGGGGGGGGGGGGGGGGGGGGGGGGGGGGGGGGGGGGGGGGGGGGGGGGGGGGGGGGGGGGGGGGGGGGGGGGGGGGGGGGGGGGGGGGGGGGGGGGGGGGGGGGGGGGGGGGGTGGGGGGGGGGGGGGGGGGGGGGGGGGGGGGGGGGGGGGGGGGGGGGGGGGGGGGGGGGGGGGGGGGGGGGGGGGGGGGGGGGGGGGGGGGGGGGGGGGGGGGGGGGGGGGGGGGGGGGGGGGGGGGGGGGGGGGGGGGGGGGGGGGGGGGGGGGGGGGGGGGGGGGGGGGGGGGGGGGTGGGGGGGGGGGGGGGGGGGGGGGGGGGGGGGGGGGGGGGGGGGGGGGTGGGGGGGGGGGGGGGGGGGGGGGGGGGGGGGGGGGGGGGGGGGGGGGGGGGGGGGGGGGGGGGGGGGGGGGGGGGGGGGGGGGGGGGGGGGGGGGGGGGGGGGGGGGGGGGGGGGGGGGGGGGGGGGGGGGGGGGGGGGGGGGGGGGGGGGGGGGGGGTGGGGGGGGGGGGGGGGGGGGGGGGGGGGGGGGGGGGGGGGGGGGGGGGGGTGGGGGGGGGGGAGGGGGGGGGGGGGGGGGGGGGGGTGGGGGGGGGGGGGGGGGGGGGGGGGGGGGGGGGGGGGGGGGGGGGGGGGGGGGGGGGGGGGTGGGGGGGGGGGGGGGGGGGGGGGGGGGGGGGGGGGGGGGGGGGGGGGGGGGGGGGGGGGGGGGGGGGGGGGGGGGGGGGGGGGGGGGGGGGGGGGGGGGGGGGGGGGGGGGGGGGGGGGGGGGGGGGGGGGGGGGTGGGGGGGGGGGGGTGGGGGGGGGGGGGGGGGGGGGAGTGGGGGGGGGGGGGGGGGGGGGGGGGGGGGGGGGGGGGGGGGGGGGGGGGGGGGGGGGGGGGGGGGGGGGGGTGGGGGGGGGGGGGGGGGGGGGGGGGGGGGGGGGGGGGGGGGGTGGGGGGGGGGGGGGGGGGGGGGCTCGGGCCCTAAAAATGAACATGTATTCATGGAGCACCTATAATTCATACAATGACGCCATTTACAAACTAGAAATTGCATTTCCTGCTGAAAATGCGTTGGAATGCTAAAAGCTGAAGCTAAAAGCTTAAATATTTGAAAAGATAGCTGAATATAGCTGAATTTAGCTGAAAATAGCTGAATATAGCTGAATATAAAAAATATGAAATTATAGAATAATAGCTGAATTTTTTGTCAACATTTGAATGTTTAAAAGATGTCTGTAGCTGAACGTATGCAGAACCTGTAAGCTTTTGAAGTTGAAGAGGATTTGAAGAATTGATCCCATTCATTTTAATTTTCATAAAAAGATTAATAATTAAAAAATTTGAAAAGTCAGAAATATGAAAAGGTCATTGCCATCGTGTCCTTAAGGAGCTGAACATTGTAATAGCTGAGCGGCTTCTCTAGCTGAATATATGAAGGAGAAGAGATTCAAAATATGTACGGAAGAAATACAAGAAGATATATAAATTGAATGCGAGAGGTATAGAAAGAGTGAGGGAGAGAGGGTGAAATAGAAGAGAGAGAAAGAAAGAAAGAAAGAAAGAAAGAAAGAGGGAGAGAGAGAGGTAGAGAGGTAGAGAGGTAAATAGGTAGAGAGAGAGAGGTAGAGAGAGAGAGAGAGGTAGAGAGAGAGAGTCAGTGGAGACCCCTGATCAGGATGCCCTAGGGCTTCTTCAGGTGTTCTACAGCTCATATGACCTTGATATGAATACCAGCCCCTATTGTCCTTGATATCTAAAGAATCAGCAACTTCTTGACTTTATTTTTTTTCTGCATAAATATGATCAAAAGTCAAGAGTCTGAGTCCACGGGGACCGTATTACCACGTGCACGTGCGGCCGTTCACGCGCGGCCGTTCACAAGCACATAGACGCACACACGCAGTCAGTGAGCTTAGTCTAACACAAAGCTAACTTCATGCTAGCAATCAAATTAATTTCCTCCACCAACAGCTGCTGTGTGTGTGTGTGTGTGTGTGTCCCCACAAGGTCGTTAAAACAAGAATGAGCATGAAGCTGCAGTGATTAGTTAATTTGAAACACCTGTGTCATGAGTGAGACTGAGTTTTTGCTTCTAAGATGAGGCCCATAGACTTCAATGCATTTTTTTCTTCATAAAAAGCTTAATATTTCAAGAACCTCAAAGGCAAGATGCCAAAATAATGATACTTTCTGAGAGATAAGACTCTTGTGAACGCGTGGAGGTTGTTTGTGTAACCTACAGACCCACAATGTGTCTCTAGTTGCAATTTCGAAATCAGGTACGATCATCTGTGGGAGACATTTTTGAGGGAGATTTAACATGGCGCAGTATGGAGGAAGGAGGAGGACCACCTCTCACTTATAGTCTGATTTAAACACGTCTGAATCTGTTGGATTCAAATCGACCCAGCAGAGGGGACAGAGAAAAATATTTAAGCTTTAAAAAAGTATTTGCTTTTTGCCATCTACTCCACAATACTAACTTTTTGGGCATAATTTATACATCAAAACGTAGGAAATCTTGTCTGTCTTCGTAAAATTGGGTCGATTTGAATCCAACAGATTCAGACGTGTTTAAATCAGACTATAAGTGAGAGGTGGTCCTCTCCTTCCTCCATTCACCGCCATGTTAAACCTCCCTCCAAAATGTCTTCACCCTGACGGTCGTACCTGATTTCGAAACTGCAACTAGAGACACATTGTGGGTCTGTAGGTTACACAAACAACATCGACGCGTTCGCAAAAGTCTTATCTCTCAGAAAATATAATTATTTTGGCATGTTGCCTTTGAAGTTCTTGAGATATTAAGCTTTTTCTGAAAAAAAATAATGCATTGAAGGCTATGGAGGTCTTCTTCAAAGCAAAAACTCACTCACTCATGACACAGGTGCTTCAAGTTAACTAATCAGTGCAGCTTCACGCTCATTCTTGTTTTAACGACCTTGTGGGGACACAAACACACACATATTGCAGCTGTTGATGGAGGAAGTGAATTTGAAGTTAGCTTTGTGTTAGACTAAGATCACTGACTGTCTATGTGCGCGTGAACGGCCGCGCGTGCGCACGTGAACGGCCGCGTGCTATTTCGCGTGCACGTGGTAATACGGTCTCCTGCACTTCTTTTTTTTTTTTTTTTTTTTTTTTAAGTCAAGGAGTTGCTGATTCTTTAGAGATCAAGGACAATAGGGGCTGGTATTCATATCAAGGTCATATGAGCTGTAGAACACCTGAAGGAGCCCTAGGGTTCATTCAGCTACAGACACCTTTTAAACGTTCAAATGTTGACAAAACCTTCAGCTATTATTCTATAATTTCATATTTTTTATATTCAGCCATATCAGCTATTTTCTGCTATATTCAGCTGTATTCAGCTATCTTTTCAAATATTTCAGCTTTAAGCTTCAGCTATATTCCACTATTTTCAGCTATATTCAGCTATCTTTTCAAATATTTCAGCTTTAAGCTTCAGCTATATTCAGCTATATTCCGCTATTTAAGATATATTCAGCTATCTTTTCAAATATTTCAGCTTTAAGCTTCAGCTATATTCAGCTATATTCCACTATTTTCAGCTATATTCAGCTATCTTTTTAAATATTTCAGCTTTAAGCTTCAGCTTTTAGCATTCCAACGCATTTTCAGCAGGAAATGCAATTTCTAGTTATTATTTTTCTTCTTATTCCGCAAAAATTTGGCGCGTATCTCCTCCCGCAGCGTTGCCAGCACATGCGTCAAACATACATCAAAACGTGCGGCCTGATCGGGAATCGTGAGCAATGACTTTTCTAAGACATTCGACCGGCCGTTTTGCCGGAAAAAAACGGTGAGAAATTGTCCCATTCACTTGAATGGAGTTTCGGCGTGAAGAGAGCAAAAAAAACACTCATCTTTCTGCCCACAGTGACTCGCCATAATTTAACGTAGAGAAATGATTTAAAGTTTAAAACGTTGACAAAAGTCTGCAGTATATTTGCCCAATTGGGCATTTTTTGATAGCTAGCACAGTTTTCATGTAATTATTGTTCAAGTTTAGGAAAATTCTGGGGACCATTTCAGAGTTTACAATGGGTGTGTATGGGGCAGGTTAGAGGTGATGTCATCGCTAGAGTGATAATGTTTTTTTTACTAACTCCTGTATTTGTATTTTGCCATTCACTCCACAATATTTACTTTTGAGGCATAATTTATATATGAAAACGTAGGAAATATTGTGCTTGTGGTACACATGCGTCGTGGAATCCAACAAACTAATACTTTTTTGTCAGCAAGCCTGAAAGTGACATGAAGTCCGGCCAACTGCTCCATCAACCTCCATTTTAAATCGGACCACAATTTTCTCTCATGACGGAATCGTGTGCACTTTATAAACTGAAGTTACGATCTCATTTCTAAATCCTTACAAATATTTAAGTAGACGGAAACGTTCTCAGAAGTCTTGTGCTTCTCATGATGACGTTATTTTCGCGATGGGATTCACGGTTGTCTGTCAAATACAATAGTTTGAAAGGTTGTTTTCTCATTAAATCAGCAGTCAAGTCTCTGCTCCGTGACATGACACAGGTGTTTCAAGTTAGCCAATCAGGACTGCCACCATGGCAACCAGTGACACCGCGCACACAAGCAGGAGGAACTGTCAGTTGGTCAGCTGACATCCTGACTGTGCGTGTGTCTAAGTGCGCGCGTGTGTGTGTGTGTGTGTGTGTGTGTGTGTGTAAAATTACGGTCACGTGAACATAGAGGAGAGACAGAGAAGTGAATTTGATTGCTAGCATGAAGTTAGCTTTGTGTTAGACAAAGTTAACTGACTGTGTCTATGTGCGTGAACGGCCGCGCGTGTGAGCGTGTTAATAAGGTCACGTGCACTTTCGCGTGTGTGCCCGAGTGTATGTCACTTTGAATCAGGACTAACAGCTCCACTGACGCTCACGTTAAGTCCAGAAAAATAATCAAGCATACCATTGCGATCGGCTGCTCGTTTCCTCTCTGGTGAATGTACTCTATTAGAGATTTGAGCATGTTGTTGCCTCTAAATCTGGGGTTTAACAGATGGTTTGGTAGAAAATCTGAACACACATATGACTTGGAGATATTCAGTCAAAGGCATTGTAACGCCTCCTGTCTGTCTACCTGTCTGTCTTTCTGTCTTCCCTTTCAAAATAAAAGCCCCATGAATTAACTGTATCTTAACATAAAGCTCAAATCAGGATTATTGTATTAAATAGAAAATAAATAAACAATTGTACACAATATTTTTTCATGATTATGAATGATTATTATGATTATTGTGATTATTGTGATTATTATTAGTATTATTAGTATTATTAGTATTATTAGTATTATTAGTATTATTATTATTAGAGCTGTGTGAAGCCTGTTCACTTGCATGTAACCTTTGTCTTTTCTCACTTCAATACTTGTGTTTGTCATCCAGAGATGGAGAATATACTTTATGAATTATTATTAAATCCTTTATGATACATAAATAATACCTCTTTGTAGTTTAATAAACACCACTACCCAGTAGCATTATGGGAAATGTAGGATCCAATGTTTTCTCTGAGTGTGTGTGAGTGTGTGAGAGAGAGAGAGTCATAATAGCTGTTAATTAGCTCCATGTTCAAACCAGCAAATGATTTTAATTATCAGAAAACCTGTCCAACATCTGATGTTAATTAAACTGACAAGCCCGAACACATCTATCCACACACACACACACACACACACACACACACACACACACACACACACACACACACACACACACACACACACACACACACACACACTTAATTGCATCTGCTGACTCTTTGAAATCACTAAACAGTTGAATCTACGGCTCCTTTTTGCAAAATAACCATCATTTATCCTTTAAAAGCGAGGAGAGACAATATATAGACTCTGTCCGTGGTGCTGAAGTCATCTGTATATAGACTCTGTCCGTGGTGCTGAAGTCCATTTTTCTATAGACTCTGTCCGTGGTTCTGATGTCCATCGGTCTATAGACTCTGTCCGTGGTTCTGAAGTCCATCTTTCTATAGACTCTGTCCGTGGTTCTGAAGTCCATCTTTCTATAGATGCTGTCCGTGGTTCTGAAGTCCATCTTTCTATAGACGCTGTCCGTGGTTCTGAACTCGATCTTTCTATAGATGTTGTCCGTGGTTCTGAAGTCCATCTTTCTATAGACTCTGTCCGTGGTTCTGAAGTCGATCTTTCTATAGATGTTGTTCGTGGTTCTGAAGTCCATCTTTCTATAGACTCTGTCCGTGGTTCTGAAGTCGATCTTTCTATAGATGTTGTCCGTGGTTCTGAAGTCCAGCGGTCTATAGACTCTGTCCGTGGTTCTGAAGTCAATCTTTCTATAGATGTTGTCCGTGGTTCTGAAGTCCAGCGGTCTATAGACTCTGTCCGTGGTTCTGAAGTCGATCTTTCTATAGACGCTGTCCGTGGTTCTGAAGTCGATCTTTCTATAGATGCTGTCCGTGGTTCTGAAGTCCATTGGTCTATAGACTCTGTCCGTGGTTCTGAAGTCCATCTGAATTCCATATATATATATGGAATTCACTATATATATATATATATATATATATATATATATATATATATATATATATATATATATATAGAGTCAAGAACTACATTGTAAAATGACTGAATGTATTTTAAGCAGCTGCTTTAAGTAAAGATGAACCTGAACACAGTTTAAATGACTCGGATCAGATTAACAGGCAGTTCAATCACACACACACACACACACACACACACACACACACACACACACACACACACACACACACACACACAGTCTGGCAGTACATTACTGTCACTATAATTCCTCGTCACACCGCGACTATATTTTCTACCTCATGGAGCATATTAACTCCCACAGAGTGTGAGTTTCATAGTGTGTGTGTGTGTGTGTGTGTGTGTGTGTGTGTGTGTGTGTGTGTGTGTGTGTGTGTGTGTGTGTGTGTGTTCAGTTTTAGTGTCTGTGTGACTTCTTTTCTTCCTCGAGATGAATATGCGACACATCCTCATTTCCTGCTCGTAAATATGAGCAGTAATATATAGTGTGTGTGTGTGTGTGTGTGTGTGTGTGTGTGTGTGTGTGTGTGTGTGTGTGTTTCTTCTCTGCTTATCACATAACAAATTGAACACTTAATCTTTCCCGCGTCTAGATTTATGATCTTGATTGCTCTGAGGAGGAGAGAATAGATACAAAGTGGAGAGGAGGCAGGAAACAAGGGAGGAAACAACGAGGTAGGAGAAGATAAAGGAGAAGAGAAGGGGATAGGAGAGGAGGAGAGGAGGAGAGGAGGATGACCTCCTCGTTGTATCTGTTGTTTCTCAGTATGTTTACTTCCTCCTGTTTGTTTCAATTCAGTTTATTTTGTATACCTTTGCCTCTATATTACAAATTATCCTCGGAGGGTTTTACAATCTGTACACCAGTGGGCCCAGGAGACAGGAAACAGGAGGCAGGAGGCAGGAGACAGGAGGCATGATACAGGAGGCAGGAGGAAGGAGACAGGAGGCAGGAGGCAGGAGACAGGAGGCAGGAGGTAGGAGACAGGAGGCAATATACAGGAGGCAGGAGGCAGGTACAGTCAGGTCCATAAATATTTGCCACAACAATGGAGTTGAAATGAACAAATCAAGATGTGCTTTAAGTGCAGACTTCCAGCTTTAATTTGAGGGTATTTACATCCAAATCAGGTGAACGGTGTAGGAACTACAACAAATTCAAATGTGGCCACCCTCTTTTTAAGGGACCAAAAGTAATTGGACAATTGGCTGCTCAGCTGTTCCAAGGTCAGGTGTGTGTAATTCCCTCGTTATTTCATTTACAAGGAGTAGATAAAAGGTCTAGAGTTCATTTCATGTGTGGTATTTGTGTTTGGAATCTGTTGCGGTCAACTCTCAATATGAAGTCCAAAGAGCTGTCACTATCAGTGAAGCAAGCCATCATTAGGATGAAACACCTAAACAAAACCATCAGAGAGATAGTAAACACATTAGGTGTGGCCAAATCAACTGTTTGGTACATTCGTAACCCTTTAAGCCCTAACCCTAACCCTAATAGCCCTAACCCTAACACCTAATCCTATTTATTGTTTGAGTTGTGTTGATAGGTTGTACATTGGGATTATATATTATTGTAGCCCTGATTTCTATGTTTAATTTGATACCTAACATGTTTGTTTTTTTTGGGGGGGAGTCGGTTGTGGCCAGCGCCCTGTACTTCTCCATCGTCTGCTGGGGGAGCAGCATTGGAGCCGGTGACACCAACAGACTTAACAAGATAGTTAAGAAAGCCGGCTCCATCATTGGCTGCAGGCAGGAGTCTCTGGAACAGGTGGTGGAGAGGAGGACGCTGAAGAAACTTTTGTCCATATTGGACAACCCGGACCACCCTCTCCACCACCTACTGCAGGGTCAGCGGAGCACTTTCTCTAAGAGATTCCTCACGCTCCGCTGCAACAAGGACAGATACAGGAGAACATTCCTACCTACGGCGTTACGTCTCTACAATAAGACACTGCTTGCCTGATCCGAGATAGTTTTATTTTATTATTGTTATATATATATATATTTTTTAATACTTTTATTTTTATTTTTATTATTGTATATATCTTTATCTTTCATCTTTCATCCTGCTGTTTTTTATATATTTATCTTTGTTGTAAATTGCTGCTACCCCGACACCAAATTTCCCCTCGGGGATTAATAAAGTATATATTCATTCATTCATTCATTCATTTATACCATGATTTTTTCTTGATTTTCCTGATATAAAAGGGTCCCCCGATTGGGGACCCAAAATAATGAAAAATGTGTCAATGTCCAAATATTTATGGACCTGACTACATGCTGTGCCTTAGTGGAATACAGGACTCAGATATTTTGCACAGGTTTTAATCAAAGACCACAGAAGTTGTCAGGTCCATAACTCGTATGTACTTTTATTGAACAGAAGTTATTTTCCACATGTCAAAGTGCTGATTGTTTTCCAGTTTGTGATTCAATTCCTGAATTTCATGACTAAAATCAAAGGTATCGAAACGAATCAAAAACAATTGAGGGCAGACTCAGAATATGAATTGAAGCCATGCAGAGTGGCATGACTACTCTTTGGATCCAGAGGCCTGCTTTAGTTCTCATGCTGGACCGGGCTGAGCCGGGCTTATCTTCTTCTTGCAGGTCAAGTTGCCGGTCATCCAGGTTTTGACGTCTTTAAGACACGCTTGAAGTTTAGCGACCTGGTGGATTTCATCTGGCTTGATTGACAGATATAGTTGAGTATCATCGGCATAGCAGTGAAAGTTTATGGAGTGTTTTCTGATAATATTGCCTAAAGGAAGCATATATAAGGTGAATAAAATTGGTCCAAGCACAGAACCTTGTGGAACTCCATGTTTCTGTTGTTTTTAAACATATTTACTTCCTCCTGTTTGTTTCTCTTGTTTGTGTTCAGGTTCTTTCTGAAGTTCTTCCTGAAGTGTAACCAGAACTGTCTGAAGAACGCTGGGAACCCACGAGACATGAGGCGGTTCCAGGTAACACACACACATTTGCACATGTTAATGATGTCCTTCACACACACACACACTCACTCACTCACTCACACACACATAAACACACACACACATACACACACATAAACACACAAAGAATTAATTTACCCAAAGGGCAGGACGTGGCTTTAGGGGACCTGCTTTACCCATAATGCATTGCAACAGGGCGGCAAGAGGCTTATTGCTTTGCAGATATAATATGAGAGGTCTACATGAACTGTCTGTCTGTCTGTTTGTCTGTCTGTCGTGAGTATTTACATAATTTTGTTGTGACAATTAAAAAACTTCCAACAGAAAAAAGATCAGTGCAGCTACATATATATGTATGAGGAGAGGATGTTGACATTTCTCCTCTTTATCTCACAGTATCTACACAAAGTAACACACAGTAACACACACCTGTGTTTGCAGGTGGTGGTTTCTACGACAGTGAACGTGGACGGCCACGTTCTCGCCGTCTCCGACAACATGTTCGTACACAACAACTCCAAACATGGCCGCCGAGCCCGGAGACTGGACCCGTCTGAAGGTACGCAGGTTTCCTCAGTTCACATGAAACCAGAACATGAGGGTCCTACGATACAACACTAAACAGTGAGGAAACCTAACACAGGACACAACCCCAAACCCTAACACAGGACACGACCCCTTAACCTAACACAGGACACAACCCCAAACCCTAACACAGGATACAACCCCTTAACCTAACACAGGACACGACCCCTTAACCTAACACAGGACACGACCCCTTACCCTAACACGGGACACGACCCCTTAACCTAACACGGGACACGACCCCTTAACCTAACACAGGACACAACCCCAAACCCTAACACAGGATACAACCCCTTACCCTAACACAGGACACGACCCCTTACCCTAACACGGGACACGACCCCAAACCCTAACACAGGATACAACCCCTTACCTTAACACAGGACACGACCCCTTAACCTAACACAGGACACAACCCCAAACCCTAACACAGGACACGACCCCTTAACCTAACACAGGACACAACCCCAAACCCTAACACAGGATACAACCCCTTACCCTAACACAGGACACGACCCCTTAACCTAACACAGGACACAACCCCAAACACTAACACAGGACACGACCCCTTACCCTAACACGGGACACGACCCCAAACCCTAACACATATATAGATACTTATGAATAAATATAACATATATGTTAAAACAAGTGGAACCAGAGGAGCTGAGCAGCAGGAAGAGGAGAGTAATTCTTTGAAGAGAAGTCACCCCAATGGATTGTGGGTTGGAGGACCAGACACCTCACCTTCCACAGAGAGGAAGGAGTGTGTGTGTGTGTGTGTGTGTGTGTGTGTGTGTGTGTGTGTGTGTGTGTGTGTGTGTGTGTCTTTTTGAGGCCGTTCAGCCTTTTTAATTGCCCCCCTAATTAAAGACAGTAATCATGGAGACCACCCCTCCCAATCCAAGTAGAGTCTCCTGGGTGTAAACTCAGTTTCTTCTTCTTCTTCTTCTTCTTCTTCTTCTTCTTCTTCTTCTTCTTCTTCTTCTTCTTCTTCTTCCATTTCCTCTTCTTCTACTTCTTCTCCTTCTTCTGCTTGTCTGCTGGACTCTGGACTCACCTGTCTGGACTCACTTGTCTGGACTCTGGACTCACCTGTCTGTACTCATCAGTCTGGACCCACCTGTCTGGACTTGCCTGTCTGGACTCTGGACTCCCCTGTCTGGACTCTGGACTCACCTGTCTTGAATCTGGACTCACCTGTCTGGACTCTGGACTCACCTGTCTGGACGAAGCAGTCTGAACCAACCTGTCTGGACTCACCAGTCTGGACCAACCTGTCTGGACCAACCTGTCTGGACCCACCTGTCTGGACTCTGGACCCACCAGTCTGGACCCACCTGTCTGGACTCTGGACCCACCAGTCTGGACCCACATGTCTGGACCCACATGTCTGGACCCACCAATCTGGACCCACCAGTCTTGACCCACATGTCTAGACCCACCTGTCTGGACCCACCAGTTTGGACCCACATGTCTGGACCCGCCTGTCAGGATCCACCAGCCTGGACCCAGCAGTCTGGACCCAGCAGTCTGGACCCAGCAGTCTGGACCCGCCTATCAGGACCCACCAGCCTGGACCCAGCAGTCTGGACCAGCAGTCTAAGATCTGGTCTCATTGTAAGAAGTGTGTCGTACAACGGAGGTCAGATGCTGTAAAGTTCTCTAAGTCTTCAGCGATGAGACTGACTGCTCACACACACACACACACACACACACACACACACACACACACACACACACACACACACACACACACACACTTTCATTTCACTTTATAATTAATCTGCTGCACTTGGAAAGTAGTCATTACAAGTGTGTGTGTGTGTGTGTGTGTGTGTGTGTGTGTGTGTGTGTGTGTGTGTGTGTGTGTGTGTGTGTGTGTGTGTGAGAGAGAGAGTGAGTGTGAGTGTGTGTGTGTGTTAGTTTGAATAGACTAAGCTAAAGCGGATAATAGCCACGACCCAATTAAATCAAGTTGTGTGTGTGTGTGTGTGTGTGTGTGTGTGTGTGTGTGTGTGTGTGTGTGTGTGTGTGTGTGTGTGTGCTTCCTAAGCTGTGGGTCGGGGCCCTCACACAGGTCACAAGATTTCAAATATAAAACAATGTTTCACATCTTTGTTTTATAAATGTGGAGATTAAAAAATGCTAACATGTCTGTTTACCTCTCTCTCTGGTCCCTCTCTCTCTCTTTCTGTCTCTCCACCTGTCCCTCTCTCTCTGTATGTCTCTCTGTATGTCTCTCTCTCTCTCTCTCTCTCTCTCTCTCTCTCTCTCTCTATGTCTCTCGTCCAGCAGCCACTCCCTGCATTAAAGCCATCAGTCCCAGTGAAGGCTGGACGTCAGGCGGAGCGACCGTCATCCTGATTGGAGACAATTTCTTTGACGGCCTTCAGGTTGTCTTCGGCACCATGTTGGTGTGGAGTGAGGTACTACACACACACACACACACATACACACACACACACACACACACACTATAACAATAATCAAATACAAAGACAGTTATTTAACAATATGTTCGGTAGTAGTTAAATGTATACAGGGTTAGGGTTACAACCCCTTTGAGGGCGGCATGATGCTGATGTGGCCCGGGGTGAGAATGAGTTTGACACCCCTGACCTAGAGAGTTTAAGCGAGTCCACAGGAGATCGAGGACATATTGAAGTCCTCAAAAGAAAAAGAAAAAGTCTCTGGCTGACCTGTTGGATGTTAAAGTTCAGGGTCAGGTCCAGATTCTAGCTTCTTCTTCGGCCTGGAGAAGAGGAGTGGGCAGGGGAGGGTGATCCAGATCAGAAGGCGAGCTGTGGGCTTTTACTCCTCCCTGTATACGAGTGAGTACAGGGAAGAGGAAGCACAGATGGAGGAGTTCTGTGGGGAGCTACTTCAGGTCTCTGAGGGGACCAACAA
Organism: Myoxocephalus aenaeus; assembly: GCA_038501785.1. Taxonomy (NCBI): domain Eukaryota; kingdom Metazoa; phylum Chordata; class Actinopteri; order Perciformes; family Cottidae; genus Myoxocephalus; species Myoxocephalus aenaeus. Next base: position 339,570 of record JBAMJR010000631.1, on the reverse strand, counting down.
GGAGCTCGACAGGCCCATAAGCCTGCAGGAGCTGAAGGCCGCCTTGCAGGGGATGCAGGGACGGCGTGCTCCCAGCATCGATGGCCTATCTGCAGAATTTTACAAGGCTTTCTGGGACATGCAGCCCTGCAGGTGACATACTTGATGTTTTTAATGAGAGTCTGGCCTCTGGTTCCTTGCCGATGTCCTGCCGGAGAGCTGTAATAACACTGCTGCCAAAAAAGGGGAACCTGCAGGACATGGGAAACCGGCGTCCTGTGTCTCTACTGTGTGTGGATTACAAGCTTCTGTCCAAAGTCTTTGCCTCCAGGCTGAGGGAGGCTATGGAGCAGGTCCTCCATCGGGACCAGACCTACCTACCATGGTAGACCATGTCTACCTCATTCGTGATGTTTTGGAGGTCTCCAGCTCTTTGGGTATTGACACTGAACTGATTTCTCTAGATCAGGAAAAGGCTTTTGACCGCGTTGAACACAACTTCCTCTGGAAAGTTATGGGGAAGTTTGGGTTCAGCGCTGGCTTCATAGCTAAGATCAAAGTGTTGTACAGTGAGGTTGAGAGTGTGCTGAAGATAAACGGCAGTCTGTGTGCTCCTTTTAGAGTGGGTAGAGGGGTCCGGCAGGGTTGTGCTCTGTCCGGGATGCCTCCTCATAAAGATACGTTCTAGCCTGCAAGGGCTGGTTTTACCTGGTTTTAGTAGGAACATGATTTTATCGGCCTATGCCGACGATGTTGTTGTTGTTTTTATTAAGGACCAGAGGGATGCAGACCTTTTAACTAACATTGTGGAGAGTTTTAGCAGGACATCGGCAGCGAGGGTGAACTGGAAGAAAAGTGAAGCCCTCGCTGTCGGGGAATGGCGGGACGGCCTCCCAGTTCTTCCCCAGAACCTCGTGTGGAGGAAGGACGGGTTCAAGTACCTGGGGATACATCTCGGACAAGAGAACGTAGTCCAGAAGAACTGGGAGGGAGAGCTTTCCAAGTGGAAGTGGCTACTCCCTCAGATGTCTTTTAAAGTACTGGTTTTAAACAACCTTATAGCATCCCAGTTGTGGCACCGTCTAACCTGCCTAGACCCTCCCTCAGGCTTTCTAGCCCACATACAGAGGAAGGTGAATTTATTTTGGAGGGTCTACACGGGGTGCCACAAGGGGTGCTGATTTTAGCCAGAGAGAAGGGGGGACAGGGCCTCGTCCACCTGGCCAGCCGGAAGACCACTTTTACGTTTCAATTCATCCAGAAATACCTGACAAGTCTGGATGGTTCAGTGTGGAGAGATGTGGCTAGCTGCATCCTCAGACATGCAAACAACCTGGGGCTGGATACTGCTCTGTTTTTAATCGATTCTAGTGTTGTAAAGTTAAGTGGGCTGACTCCATTTTATCAGGGTGTGTTGGGCCCTTTTCACTCAAAAAAGGTGCCCACAGTCTAACTTTCTGTACTGGTTGCTGAGAGAGCCATTGATTTACAGAGCCAAGCTGGACAACAGTAGCTGTACCTGGCCTGGCGGGAGCGCTGCTGAGGTCACGAGCCATTTGCCTGCAGCAGCTGGTGGATGCAGTGGGGCCGACGCTGAGCGATGCCCCGGCCCTGGGCTTTCTGCTGGGTTTGCATTCTGTCCGGGTGGCGACGAGGCTCCGGTCGCCTCCAATGCTTTTATTTCTGTTCTTAATCCCTCTGTTCTGAGCCAGTGCCCTTTCAGGGCCAGACTCTGTTCAGGGTGTAACATACGGGCCAGACTCTGGTCAGGGTGTAACATAAGGGTCAGACTCTGGTCAGGGTGTAACATACGGGCCAGACTCTGGTCAGGGTGCCATACTCTGGTCAGGGTGCAACATCAGGGCCAGACTCTGGTCAGGGTATAACATAAGGGTCAGACTCTGGTCAGGGTGCCATACTCTGGTCAGGGTGCAACATCAGGGCCAGACTCTGGTCAGGGTGCAACATAAGGGTCAGACTCTGGTCAGGGTGTAACATCAGGGCCAGACTCTGGTCAGGGTGTAACATAAGGGTCAGACTCTGGTCAGGGTGTAACATCAGGGCCAGACTCTGGTCAGGGTGTAACATAAGGGTCGGACTCTGGTCAGGGTGTAACATAAGGGTCAGACTCTGGTCAGGGTGTAACATCAGGGCCAGACTCTGGTCAGGGTGTAACATAAGGGTCATAATCTGGTCAGGGTGCAACATCAGGGCCAGACTCTGGTCAGGGTGTAACATCAGGGCCAGACTCTGGTCAGGGTGTAACATCAGGGCCAGACTCTGGTCAGGGTGTAACATAAGGGTCAGACTCTGGTCAGGGTGTAACATAAGGGTCAGAATCTGGTCAGGGTGTAACATCAGGGCCAGACTCTGGTCAGGGTGTAACATCAGGGCCAGACTCTGGTCAGGGTGTAACATCAGGGCCAGACTCTGGTCAGGGTGTAACATCAGGGCCAGACTCTGGTCAGGGTGTAACATCAGGGCCAGACTCTGGTCAGGGTGTAACATAAGGGTCAGACTCTGGTCAGGGTGTAACATAAGGGTCAGAATCTGGTCAGGGTGCAACATCAGGGCCAGACTCTGGTCAGGGTGTAACATACGGGCCAGACTCTGGTCAGGGTGTAACATAAGGGTCAGACTCTGGTCAGGGTGTAACATAAGGGTCGGACTCTGGTCAGGGTGTAACATAAGGGTCAGACTCTGGTCAGGGTGTAACATCAGGGCCAGACTCTGGTCAGGGTGTAACATCAGGGCCAGACTCTGGTCAGGGTGTAACATAAGGGTCAGACTCTGGTCAGGGTGTAACATAAGGGTCAGAATCTGGTCAGGGTGCAACATCAGGGCCAGACTCTGGTCAGGGTGTAACATACGGGCCAGACTCTGGTCAGGGTGTAACATAAGGGTCAGACTCTGGTCAGGGTGTAACATAAGGGTCGGACTCTGGTCAGGGTGTAACATAAGGGTCAGACTCTGGTCAGGGTGTAACATAAGGGTCAGACTCTGGTCAGGGTGTAACATCAGGGCCAGACTCTGGTCAGGGTGTAACATAAGGGTCATAATCTGGTCAGGGTGCAACATCAGGGCCAGACTCTGGTCAGGGTATAACATAAGGGTCAGACTCTGGTCAGGGTGTAACATCAGGGCCAGACTCTGGTCAGGGTGTAACATCAGGGCCAGACTCTGGTCAGGGTGTAACATAAGGGTCAGACTCTGGTCAGGGTGTAACATAAGGGTCAGAATCTGGTCAGGGTGCAACATCAGGGCCAGACTCTGGTCAGGGTGTAACATAAGGGTCAGACTCTGGTCAGGGTGCCATACTCTGGTCAGGGTGCAACATCAGGGCCATACTCTGGTCAGGGTGCAACATCAGGGCCAGACTCTGGTCAGGGTGCAACATAAGGTTCAGACTCTGATCAGTGTGCAACATAAGGTTCGGACTCTGGTCAGGGTGCCAGACTCTGGTCAGGGTGTAACATGAGGGCCAGACTCTGATCAGGGTGTAACATAAGGGTCAGACTCTGGTCAGGGTGTAACATAAGGGTCAGACTCTGGTCAGGGTGTAACATCAGGGCCAGACTCTGGTCAGGGTGTAACATCAGGGCCAGACTCTGGTCAGGGTGTAACATAAGGGTCAGAATCTGGTCAGGGTGCAACATCAGGGCCAGACTCTAACTATAAGCGCTATCAAAGAGGAAAGTCTTAAGTCTACTCTTAAATGAGGTGACTGTGTCTGCCCCCCGGACTGAAAGTGGAAGCTGATTCCACAGAAGAGGAGCCCGATAACTGAAAGCTCTAGCCCCCAACCTACTTTTTAAGACTCTGGGAACCACAAGTAACCCTGCATTCAGTGAGCGTAACGCTCTAGTGGGGTAATATGGTACTATAAGCTCTTTAAGATATAATGGTGCATCACCAGCTAAGGCTTTATAGGTGAGGAGGAGGATTTTAAATATGATTCTCGATCTTACAGGAAGCCAGTGGAGAGCAGCTAGTACAGGAGTAATGTGATCTCTCTTCCGAGTCCTTGTTAGTACACGAGCTGCAGCATTCTGGATCAGCTGGAGAGACCCAAGGGACTTTCCGGAGCAGCCTGATAATACGGAGTTACAGTAATCCAGTCTTGAAGTAACAAATGCGTGGATCAATGTTTCTGCATCGCTTTGAGACAGGATGTGCCGGATCTTTGAGATGTTCCGTAGGTGAAAAAAGGCAGTCCTTGAGATCTGTTTCACGTGGGAGCCAAAGGATAGGTCCTGGTCAAAAATAACTCAGAGATTCCTTACGGTGGTGGTGGATGCCAGAGCGATGCCATCTAGAGAAACCATATCGTCAGATAGTTGATTTCTGAGGTGTTCTGGGCCGAGTAGAATGACTTCAGTCTTGTCCGAGTTCAGCAACAGGAAGTTGCAGGTCATCCAGGTCTTGATGTCTTTAAGACACGCTTGAAGTTTAGCGACCTGGTGGATTTCATCTGGCTTGATCCACAGATATAGTTGAGTATCATCGGCATAACAGTGAAAGTTTATGGAGTGTTTTCTGATAATATTGCCTAAGGGAAGCATATATAAGGTGAATAAAATTGGTCCAAGCA
>JBAMJR010000631.1:327500-330000 GCA_038501785.1 Myoxocephalus aenaeus | reverse complement strand
ATCCTCCTGTCTCCCTCCACCAGGTGATAGCTTAGCATCATCCTCCTTTTAACATTGAGATTTAACAATCTCAATGTCCAGTCCCTGGATGCTCACCGGTACCGGAGGAGAGCGTTTAAACGCTCTCCTCCGGTACCGGTAAAAGCTCCTTGGTCTTACTGGAGTTTACCTGGAGGCGGTTCTGCTGGTACCATCCTAAAAAGTCCTGGTTCAGTTCTCTGTACTCCATGTCATCATCGGCGGAAATGAGGCCGACGATTGCAGAGTCGTCAGAGAGCTTTTGCAGGTGGCAGTTGGCAGAGTTGTGTTTGAAGTCCGAGGTGTAAATGGAGAAGAGGAATGGAGCCAGAACGGTTCCTTGTGGGGCCCCCGTGCTGCAGGACACCAGGTCTGACTCACACTCCCGTATCCGCACATACTGTGGATGGTTGGTGAGGTAGTCCAGGATCCATGCAGTGAGGTGGTGGTCCACCCCGATCTGCTCCAGCTGGTCCCTCAGAAGTAAAGGCTGGATGGTGTTGAAGGCCCTGGAGAAGTCGTAGAACATAACTCATGACAGAGCTCCAGCCTTTTCCAGGTGAGAGAGGCATCTCTGCAGCAGGAAGATGACAGCGTCATCCACCCCGATGCCAGACTGGTAGGCGAACTGAAGTGGATCCAGGGATGAGCTCACCAGGGGGCGGAGATGGACAAGGACCAGCCTCTCCAGGGTCTTCATCAGGTGAGATGAAGGACCAGCCTCTCCAGGGTCTTCATCAGGTGGGATGAAGGACCAGCCTCTCCAGGGTCTTCATCAGGTGGGATGAAGGACCAGCCTCTCCAGGGTCTTCAACTGGCCAACAACCGGATGTTCGGCCCTTTCATACACAGGTTTCGTCACAGGTTTCGTCACATCGTCCGAACATCTGATTGGCTCTAACCTGTCAAGGAGGAGGAGAATCTCATGTTCTCATCTTTTCTCACAAGACTGGAACGTGCAACGGCCAGTCTGCTTCCCTAATGAAATTATACTGATAACATGTGTGGGTGTTGTAGTGCAAGGAGTGTATCTAACCTTGAAAAACAGACAAACAGACATCTCCCTGCTAATCCCTCAGATAACTGGTTTCGACCTGCTGGCTCCTTACTTCATTATTTGTTATTCTGACCTTGAGTAACTTGAACATCTTTCATAGACAAGAATCAAATATACAGGAATATAAGGATTTATATTATCAAGGCAGCCGGCTTCTATCAGCCGGCTTCTGTCTGCCGACTTCTATCAGCCGACTTCTATCCGCTGGCTTCTATCAGCCGACTTCTATCAGCCGACTTCTATCCGCCGGCTTCTATCAGCCGACTTCTATCAGCCAACTTCTATCAGCCGACTTCTATCCGCCGGCTTCTATCAGCCGACTTCTATCCGCTGGCTTCTATCAGCCGACTTCTATCAGCCGACTTCTATCCGCCGGCTTCTATCAGCCGACTTCTATCTGCTGTCTTCTATCAGCCGGCTTCTATCTGCTGTCTTCTATCAGCCGGCTTCTATCTGCTGTCTTCTATCTGCCGGCTTCTATTTGCCGGCTTCTACAAGGCTCTCGTCTCACCAGAGTGCAGAATAAGTGAATGTGATGACAGTCAGACATCATGACATAGTTCAGTACTTGTGCTGATGGACTGGGGGAGGATCTGAGCCGCTGTGAGGAGGGCTGACATGCTGTTAGACAGTATTATATTTATTATATATATTGAGTACTTGTGCTGATGGACTGGGGGAGGATCTGAGGAGTGAGGAGGGCTGACATGCTGTTAGACAGTATTATATTTATTATATATATTGAGTATCTGTGCTGATGGACTCGGGGAGGATCTGAGCCGCTGTGGGGAGGGCTGACATGCTGTTAGCTCCGTAATGAAAACCACATCCCCCTGTCCTTAATAATTCATCTGGAATGGTTTTATTCTATTACCCACGCTGCCTTGTGCTCTGCGTGCTGCAGAGTGACTGTCGACCGCAGAAACGGTGATCTGAAGTGATCCTGATGTCTGGACCAGGGTTATGGATCCAGAAGAGACTCTGTATTCATGTAGACCGGGTTCAGGGTTGTGGGGACATCAGATCCTGCTCTCAGACATAAATCCAGAGATATAAAATAGTAGATATGAAGTCATAACTCATCCAACCTGTTATTGATCACTGTACACTAGCCAATATTCAGCAGATGAGATCCATGGGGGTCAGCTAGCTCACCAGCGTTAGCTCACTAGCGTTAGCTAGCAGGACCCAGACCAGCTGAGCTCTCGGTCTAAGTTCTGATCGCTGCATTGATCTGTGAGATGAACAGAGAATTAAAGACACATAGAGGAACCAATGCATGTGATTGGTTTACATTGCTGTCAGTCATCCTGAAGGCAGCCTGTGATTGGTGCAGAGCCTTCAGTGGACCTAAGGAACCTGGTTCAGCTTTGTATATGAACGGGTCTGATGGTTTATTAATATATAATATGTTCTCTACACAAC
>JBAMJR010000631.1:310000-322500 GCA_038501785.1 Myoxocephalus aenaeus | reverse complement strand
AGTTAAGTATGTTAGTGACCTCATCTAAAATGAGGACTATCTATGCTTTATAAAGCATTAATAAATGACATTGAAAGGCCAGCAGCCTCAAAGATAACAGAAGTCTCAGTTATCTTCTCAACAGAAAAGGGAAATAGACACAACACAAAATGATGAAGAACAATAATAAGATGGTGATGGGGTCGATGCCCGACAGTGGTACGAGCGTTGAGTATGTTTCATAGTTTGCTGGCACATACATATTATTGATTATGGGTATCTAGCTAGCTAGCTGTGTTTGCTAGCTGGCCAGCTAGCTTAGAGGTCCTGAGACATCACTCAGCTGTAAGGAGACCATCCAGGTGATGGCTGTGTTTATGAAGTGCATACTAATGAGTTACTAATGAGTGTTTATGTTTACTTGTGCTTTACTAATGCTATATAGTGTGTCGTTATTAAAAAGTGTTACCCTTCTTAACGCAGTACTTTTACTTCTAACAGAGTATTTATATTCTCAATATGATGATGTGTTCCTCTCTCCTTCAGGAGGTGCTGCTGAAGAGGGCAGCGGACCTGGTGGAGGCCCTCTATGGGATGCCCCACAACAACCAGGTAGGCTTGATCCTGCTCACCTGGCAAAGCTCTCCACCAGCACACCTGTCTACATATTGTAGTGTCCCAGGTTGTCCCCAGGGCAACCGGGGACAACCCAGGACACTACAATATGTCTGAAAACAGGCACAATCAGACGGTATAAATAAAAGTGAAGATTTATTGTCCGTCCCACCGGCAACACAAATCCAAAAAGTCTGTTAATAGGGTTAGGGTTCTCTTTTCAAGCCTCCCAGCCTCAATTAGGGGCCTTAAGCACCTGCAGCTGGGTGAGTGGTGAGGCATTCTGGGAGATGTAGTGTAGCCCACGGCGGCCATTTTGTGGTGTGGGCGCTGCTCCTGAGTGGGAATGTATCGCCCCTCCACTACCCGTCCCCTTGTGATGCCACACATCCCTCTCCTGACGTCCTCGGCAGGGTGAATGAGGACCAGAAGGCATCACGGCGGGACAGGGCTTCTGCGTTTCTACCTGCTGTTGGGTTCTTTATTTTTTGCCATCCATTGTAACGATGAATGATCCGTCACCAGAGTGAACCTCCTTCCAAGCAGGTAATATGTGAGGGTTTCCAGGGCCCATTTTAAGGCTAGGCACTCTTTCTCCACTGTGGCATAGTTCTTCTCTCTCGGCAGCAACTTCCGACTCAAATACAGAACGGGGTGTTCCTCACCTTCCTTTATCTGGGCTAGGACAGCGCCCAGATCATCCTCAGAGGCATCCGCCTGGACCACAAACTCCTTGCTGAAGTCAGGGCAGTAAGGACTGGTTTCAAACACAAGGCCCTGTTCAGGTTGCCAAACGCATCTTCTGCTGCCGGGGATCATGTCACCATACGTGAGTGTTTCTTGATAGTCAGTTCTGTGAGAGGGGCCGCTATCATAGAGTAGTCAGGGATGAACCGTCTGTAATAATTGTCAAGGCCCAAAAAGGATCTCACCTGCTTCTTGGTCAACGGTTTTGGCCAGTCTTGGATGGCACAGAGTTTGGCCTCCTGGGGTTTGACAAGGCCCCGCCCGATAATATACCCCAAGTAGTTGGTCTCCCCGAAAGCCAGCTTACATTTCTTGGGGTTCGCTGTCAAGCCTGCCTGTCGGAGGGAGTCCAGGACCTTCTGCACACGAGTGGCTTTCCCAGTCTGGGCTCTGAATCACAACATCATCCAAATAGGTAGATGCATACTCTCGATGGGGTTTAAGTACCTGATCCATCAAGCGCTGGAACGTGGCGGGAGCTCCAAACAGGCCAAAGGGCATCATACGATACTGCCAAAGGCCTCCCGGGGTGGCAAAGGCCGTCTTCTCCTTTGATCCTGCAAACAAGGGAACCTGCCAATACCCCTTTGAGAGCTCATCGACACGAGGCATGGGATATGAATCAAATTCAGAAACTTCATTTACTTTTCTGAAATCATTACAGAAACGTACTGCCAGGATGATAGGGCTTGACCAGGCACTCTTGGACTCATCAATCACGTTCAATGCCAACATCTTCCTTATCTCCTCGTCAGCTTCTTGTGAGCCTCCGCCACCCGATACGGCTTTTGGTTCACCGTTTTTCCCGGCTGGGTACGTACTTCATGTTCCACCAGGTGGGTGCAGCCTGGTAGGGATGAAAAGACATCCTGATTACCCCTCCACCAGCTCCTTTGCCTGCTGCAGCTGGTGAGGGGAGAGGTCCGGCCCAAACTGCACTTCGTCCCGGGTAGGTTCCTTCAGCTCTCTGGGGGGAAGACAATTGAACATGTGGCGACTGTGGCTCAGTGGTTAGCATGCCCTTCTTTCAATCGGTGGTTTGAGACCCGGCTCTGTTAGTCGATGTCGATGTGTCCTTGAGCAAGACACTTAACCCTGAATTGCTCCCCATTGCTTTAAGACATGCTTGAAGTGATGACATCTATTGCTTCTGTCCATCCGGGGAGAGGGATCCTCCTCTGTTGCTCTCCCTCAGGTTTCTTCCCTTTTTTCCCTGTGAAAGGGTTTTTGCTATCTTTTTAGGGGAGTTGTTCCTGATCCGATGTGAGGTCCCGGGACAGGGGTGTTATGTGTACAGATTGTAAAGCCCTCCGAGGCAAACTTGTATTTGTGATGTTGGGCTATATAAAATAAACTGAATTGAATTGAATTGAATTGAAGTTTAGCGACCTGGTGGATTTCATCTGGCTTGATTGACAGATGTAGTTGAGTATCATCAGCATAGCAGTGAAAGTTTATGGAGTGTTTTCTGATAATATTGCAAAAAGTAAGCATATATAAGGTGAATAAAATTGGTCCAAGCACAGAACCTTGTGGAACTCCATGACGAACGGCGGTGGTCATCGAGGCTTCATCGTTTACAAATACAAACTGAGATCTATCTGATAAATATGACTTAAACCAGCTTAATGCTGTACCTTTAATACCAATCGACTGGTCTAGTCTCTGTAATAAGATGTCATGGTCAATGGTGTCGAATGCTGCACTAAGGTCTAACAGGACCAGTACAGAGACAAGTCCTTTATCAGCACTAAGGTCTAACAGGGCAAGAACAGAGACAAGTCCTTTATCAGCACTAAGGTCTAACAAGACAAGTACAGAGACAAGTCCTTTATCAGCACTAAGGTCTAACAAGACAAGTACAGAGACAAGTCCCCTATCTGATGCAACTAGAAGGTCATTAGTAATTGTCACTAGTGCTGTCTCTGTGCTATGATGCTTTCTAAATCCTGACTGAAACTCCTCAAATAAGCTATTGTTATGTAAAAAGTCACACAACTGGTTTGCGACTACCTTCTCCAGTAACCTTCCCTTCCAGAGAGGAAGGGAAGGTTAGAGATAGGTCTGTAGTTAGCCAACACCTCTGGAACCAGAGTGAGCTTCTTAAGAAGAGGTTTAATTACAGCTACTTTAAAAGACTGTGGTACATGACCCATTAGTAAAGACCAATTGACAATATCTAGTAGACGCTAATTAAAGGTAAAACTTCCTTAAACAGCTTAGTCGGAACAGGGTCTAGGAGACAGGTAGAAGATTTAGAAGTAGAAACCATTGAAGACAGTTGGTCGAGGTTGATGGTAAAAAATCCATCCAGACGCACAGCAGGGCCCACAGCCTCCTCCATGGCCATCCCACCTGAGGATGGACCGGCAGTAGTCGAGGGCAGGAGATCACCGATCCTGTCTCTAATAGCCAGAATCTTATCATTGAAGAAGTTCATAAAGTCATTACTACTGAGGTCTATAGGAATACACGGATCCACCGAGCTGTGACTCTCAGCCAGCCTGGCCACAGTGCTAAAGAGAAACCTAGGGTTGCTCTTGTTTTTCTCTATGAGTGATGAGTAGTAGGCTCCTCTGGCATTACGGAGGGCCTTCTTATATGTTCTCAGACTATCCCGCCAAACCAACCGGGACTCCTCCAGACCGTTGGAGCGCCATATGCCCTCAAGCTTCCTGATGCTTGCTTCAATATGCGGGTCTGAGGGTTGTACCATGGAGCGAGCCTCCTTTGCTTAATGATCCTCTTTTTTAGAGGGGCTATCGAGTCCAGCGTCACTCTCAGTGAGCCAGTAGCACTCTCACATGCAGTAGCCTCTCACATGTCCTCATGTCCTCATGTCCACCTGTCCTCATGTCCTCATGTCCACCTGTCCACCTGTCCTCATGTCCACCTGTCCACCTGTCCTCATGTCCTCATGTCCACCTGTCCACCTGTCCACCTGTCCTCATGTCCTCATGTCCTCATGTCCACCTGTCCACCTGTCCACCTGTCCACCTGTCCACCTGTCCTCATGTCCTCATGTCCACCTGTCCACCTGTCCACCTGTCCTCATGTCCTCATGTCCTCATGTCCACCTGTCCACCTGTCCACCTGTCCACCTGTCCACCTGTCCTCATGTCCTCATGTCCTCATGTCCACCTGTCCACCTGTCCACCTGTCCTCATGTCCTCATGTCCACCTGTCCACCTGTCCACCTGTCCTCATGTCCTCATGTCCACCTGTCCACCTGTCCACCTGTCCTCATGTCCTCATGTCCTCATGTCCACCTGTCCACCTGTCCACCTGTCCACCTGTCCTCATGTCCTCATGTCCTCATGTCCACCTGTCCACCTGTCCACCTGTCCACCTGTCCTCATGTCCTCATGTCCACCTGTCCACCTGTCTACATGTACTCATGTCCTCATCCTAACCCTCCTGACTTCACAAACTGAAGAAGTTTCTGTTCTTTTTGTTGCAGCTTTATGAGTCAGAACCTGAAACACGGCAACACTAAATATTAACTCTGTCCTTCTACACGCTCTCCGACACGCTCCTCAACAAACAGTTACACACAAAAACACACACAAACACACACACACACACACACACAGAGACACACACACACACACACACACACACACACACACACACACACACACACACACACACACACACACACCCAGGTCTATGTAAGTGAAAAAGTAACCTTGAACAGGTTGTAAACGAATGAAAATCCAACTGTAGTAATAATCATAACAACATCAGCGTGCGTGTGTGTGTGTGTGTGTGTTTGAATGTGAGAAGAGTGAGAATATAACGATGTGCCTCCTATTCATTCCAGCTTGTTCTAGGATGCTTTTATTGTGAAACCCTGAAACACGAAGCTGTTCCATTTTAGATCTAAGCTTCCTGCTGTCTTCTTCTCTTCTTTTTCATCTGTTGTTTAGTTAGAACATCTTCTAAACTACAGAACATATGTTGTTCAGAGGAACTTTGTCTCTTTGAACATGTGTAAATATGAATATAAATACCTCATAATACTTGTATTATTGCAGTAGACTTCCTTCTGTTTGACTTCACTCGTTGACTACGAACACTTTGAGCGTCTCTTGTTAAAAAGTAAAGTCAATCTACTTAAGTAGTATTTGTATATTTGTATACTTAGTAGCACTTTGATGTCTCTTATTGATAGCACTTTTGTAATGTTCTGTAATTTTCGTAATTTAACTCTATTGAAGAAACTGTACTTTAGTGATTATTGATTATTGATTCTTGTTGTTCTGAGTTTGTACTCATGATTGAATGCACTATTGTAAGTCGCTTTGGATAAAAGCGTCAGCTAAATGACATGTAATGTAATGTAATGTAATATACTTGAAGAGCTTGTGTTTCTGCAGGATATCATCCTGTTAAGTAGTAGTTGTGCAGTTGAAATAGTAGTTGTATAGTTGAAGTACTAGTTGTATACTTGTATCATTGCAGGAGATCATCCTGAAGCGAGCCGTGCTTGAAGTACTAGTTGTATAGTTGAAGTACTAGTTGTATACTTGTATCATTACAAGAGATCATCCTGAAGCGAGCCGCTGCTTGAAGTACTAGTTGTAAATTGTATACTTGTATCGTTGCAGGAGATCATCCTGAAGCGAGCCGCTGACATCGCTGAAGCGCTCTACAGCGTTCCCAGGAATCACAACCAGATCCCGTCGCTAGGCAACAGCGCCTCCCACGGCATGATGGGAGTGAACTCATTCAGCGGACAGCTGTCCGTCAACGTGTCCGACAGTACACAAGGTACTAGTACTACCAGTACCAGTACTACCAGTACTGTAGACTGTAGTACTGGTAGTATATTTAAACCTGTAATAGTACTACCAGTAATGATACTACCATTACAACCAGTACTACCAGTAATGATGTCGTCCTCTCACAGTTGGCTACAGTCGGAACACCAGCAGCGTATCGCCACGGGGATACGTCCCAAGCTCCACCCCCCAACAGAGTAACTATGGCAACACCGTCAGCAACAGCATGAATGGCTACGGCAACAACGGCAACTTAGGAGTAGCAACTTCCCCCGGCTTCCTCAACGGGGCAACCGGCAACTCCCCCTACGGCAGTAAGTACCAAGGTAAATACTACCAGTACTACTATAGTGTTCAGGGATATCAAGGTAAATACTATGAGTACTACTGATAATAATAATAATAATAATAATAATAATAATAATAATAATAATAATAATAATAATAATAATTTGCAGGTGAAGGGTAGGGAGCAGGGGTTAGTAGGTGGAGGGTAGGGTGCAGGGGTTAACAGGTGGAGAGTAGGGAACAGGGGTTAACAGGTGAAGGGTAGGGAGCAGGAGTTAACAGGTGAAGGGTAGGGAGCAGGGGTTAGCAGGTGAAGGGTAGGGAGCAGGAGTTAACAGGTGAAGGGTAGGGAGCAGGAGTTAACAGGTGAAGGGTAGGGAGCAGGGGTTAACAGGTGAAGGGTAGGGAGCAGGGGTTAACAGGTGAAGGGTAGGGAGCAGGAGTTAACAGGTGAAGGGTAGGGAGCAGGAGTTAACAGGTGAAGGGTAGGGAGCAGGAGTTAACAGGTGAAGGGTAGGGAGCAGGGGTTAACAGGTGGAGGGTAGGGAGCAGGAGTTAACAGGTGAAGGGTAGGGAGCAGGGGTTAGCAGGTGGAGGGTAGGGAGCAGGGGTTAACAGGTGGAGAGTAGGGAACAGGGGTTAACAGGTGAAGGGTAGGGAGCAGTAGTTAGCAGGTGAAGGGTAGGGAGCAGGGGTTAACAGGTGGAGAGTAGGGAACAGGGGTTAACAGGTGGAGAGTAGGGAACAGGGGTTAACAGGTGAAGGGTAGGGAGCAGTAGTTAGCAGGTGAAGGGTAGGGAGCAGGGGTTAACAGGTGGACGGTAGGGAGCAGGGGTTAACAGGTGAAGGGTAGGGAACAGGGGTTAACAGGTGAGGGATAGGGAGCAGGGGTTAACAGGTGGAGGGTAGGGAGCAGGGGTTAGCAGGTGGAGGGTAGGGAGCAGGGGTTAACAGGTGAAGGGTAGGGAGCAGGAGTTAGCAGGTGGAGGGTAGGGTGCAGGGGTTAACAGGTGAGGGATAGGGAGCAGGGGTTAACAGGTGGAGGGTAGGGAGCAGGGGTTAACAGGTAGAGAGTAGGGAACAGGGGTTAACAGGTGAAGGGTAGGGAGCAGGGGTTAGCAGGTGGAGGGTAGGGAGCAGGGGTTAGCAGGTGGAGGGTAGGGAGCAGGAGTTAGCAGGTGAAGGCGAGTGATGTGTTTATAGCGAGGGAGTTAGGGCAGTTGATGAGTATTTCAGATTTCAGGGATAACACAGTAGCACGGTTTTAGATCTGGTTCTTGAGCTGTTTGTGATCTGGTTCCTGATCTGGTTTGTGATCTGGTTCCTGATCTGGTTTGTGATCTGATTTGTGATGTGGCTCTTGATCTGGTTCCTGATCGGGTTTGTGATGTGGCTCCTGAACTGGTTTCTGTCCTGTTCCAGTGGTCCCATCCAGTCCCACCATGGTGTCCAGCTGTAACTCCTCGCATGGAGTCTTCTCCTTCTCGGCTGCTGTCAAACAGAAGAGCGCCTTCGCTCCCGTCGTCCGGCCGTCGGCTTCACCTCCACCCAACTGCTCCGGCAACAACTCTACCGGACTGCAAGGTGAACCTGAACCTGCAGTCTACATGTCTGTCTGACATGGCCCTGTAGTCTACATGTCTGTCTGACATGACCATGTAGTCTACATGTCTGCCTGACACGGCCCTGTAGTCTACATGTCTGTCTGACACAACCCTATAGTCTACATGTCTGTCTGACACGGCCATGTAGTCTATATGTCTGTCTGACACAACCCTGTAGTCTACATGTCTGTCTGACACGGACATGTAGTCTACATGTCTGTCTGACACAACCCTGTAGTCTATATGTCTGTCTGACACAACCCTGTAGTCTACAGGTCTGTCTGACACAACCCTGTAGTCTACATGTCTGTCTGACACAACCCTGTAGTCTATATGTCTGTCTGACACAACCCTGTAGTATACATGTCTGTCTGACACAACCCTGTAGTCTACTTGACACAACCCTGTAGTATACAGGTCTGTCTGACACAACCCTGTAGTCTACATGTCTGTCTGACACGGCCATGTAGTCTACATGTCTGTCTGACACAACCCTGTAGTCTACATGTCTGTCTGACACGGCCATGTAGTCTACATGTCTGTCTGACACAACCCTGTAGTCTACATGTCTGTCTGACACGGCCATGTAGTCTACATGTCTGTCTGACACGGCCATGTAGTATACAGGTCTGTCTGACACAACCCTGTAGTCTACAGGTCTGTCTGACACAACCCTGTAGTCTACATGTCTGTCTGACACGGCCCTGTAGTCTACATGTCTGTCTGACACAACCCTGTAGTCTACAGGTCTGTCTGACACAACCCTGTAGTCTACAGGTCTGTCTGACACAACCCTGTAGTCTACATGTCTGTCTGACACGGCCATGTAGTCTACATGTCTGTCTGACACAACCCTGTAGTCTACATGTCTGTCTGACACGGCCATGTAGTCTACATGTCTGTCTGACACAACCCTGTAGTCTACATGTCTGTCTGACACGGCCATGTAGTCTACATGTCTGTCTGACACAACCCTGTAGTCTACATGTCTGTCTGACACGGCCATGTAGTCTACAGGTCTGTCTGACACAACCCTGTAGTCTACAGGTCTGTCTGACACAACCCTGTAGTCTACAGGTCTGTCTGACACGGCCATGTAGTCTACATGTCTGTCTGACACAACCCTGTAGTCTACATGTCTGTCTGACACGGCCATGTAGTCTACAGGTCTGTCTGACACAACCCTGTAGTCTACAGGTCTGTCTGACACAACCCTGTAGTCTACATGTCTGTCTGACACAACCCTGTAGTCTACAGGTCTGTCTGACACAACCCTGTAGTCTACAGGTCTGTCTGACACAACCCTGTAGTCTACAGGTCTGTCTGACACAACCCTGTAGTCTACATGTCTGTCTGACACAACCCTGTAGTCTACAGGTCTGTCTGACACAACCCTGTAGTCTACAGGTCTGTCTGACACAACCCTGTAGTCTACAGGTCTGTCTGACACAACCCTGTAGTCTACATGTCTGTCTGACACAACCCTGTAGTCTACAGGTCTGTCTGACACAACCCTGTAGTCTACAGGTCTGTCGTCCCTGTAGTCTATCTTTTTTTAAATCTCAAATCTATATTTTACTATAGTAACAGCAGTCCTACTTTGTTTTAATGAATGAATGAAGTTTAAATGATTCATCAGCTTTGCTTTCCTTGAAACAGCGTCTCTCACACACACACACACACACACACACACACACACACACACACACACACACAGACAGACAGACAGACCTCAGTACTGTTACTGTTGTATGGAGAGTGACAGGCCAATCCATGTTTTATTCACTTCAACCCACAGATACATCCTCTAAACACACACACATACACACACACACACACACACACACACACACACACACACACACACACTGAGCAGTGTGATGTCAGTGTTTCTGACAGAGCGGTTTGTCGAGTGTTAAATATTCATGCTGCTCTCAGGCAGAAAGGCCACTGTGTGTGTGTGTGTGTGTGTGTGTGTGTGTGTGTGTGTGTGTGTGTGTGTGTGTGTGTGTGTGTGGTGATCCATTTGCAGGCCTTACATCACTTCAGATAAATAAATATACTTTGAGTGTTATTAATAGTTGTAGCTGCAGTCAACTGAACATAGGAAAAGAACAAAGGATCATTTTACATATTTAGCTTCATATGATATAATTATATACAAAATAAACTAACTGAGAACTACCTGGAGAACCAGGACCATGACTGAGAGGGACCAGAGGCACTCCCACGGTAGTTCACAGGGGGCGCCAGAACCATCACTACTCTGTCTGTCTGTCTGTCTGTCCTTCCTCAGTAAAGGTACTAATGCGTCCTGTTTCCTGTTTCCTGTTTCCTGTCTCCTTCTCTGCAGCGATGTCCGGCCTCGTCGTCCCTCCGATGTAAAGTGTCCTCATCTTTGTTCCTCCTCTGGCTCCTCCCCCTCAGCCACGAGCACCAATCACCTCAAAGGAGGCGGGGTCTCCGGCAGCAGCCGACCAGTCAGAACGGAGTATTGATCCTGCGAAAAGAAAGCGTAGTCTTTGATTGGACTTTTCTGACGTTACACTGTGTTCATGTACAAACGGTGAGGTCACACCTGTGACATCACAGCACCTGCTGAAGAGGAAGCATCCAGTCAGGTTTCCTATGAGGAAGCTAGGAAGCAGGAAGCTCACTAGGTCTGGAGCAAGGAGAGAGGACACAAGTGATAAAGAGATACACTTTCTGTTTGAGAGAAACAAAACTAATTATTGTTTCTTTTTCACAACTTTCCGTAAGTTTACTTTAAAATAACAACTAAATGGAAACGGTAGTATGGAGGAAGTAGGATGCTCCCTACCTAAGAAGCACATGAGGGAGGAAACGAGGGAACAGAAGGCTTCTTATGTGTTTAGATGAGGGAAAGAAATCCATCCAATGAAAACCCTCTGGCTGGTTCTCCTCTGCTGCTGTTGGCCAATCAGAGTGAAGAGTTTGGTGGTTTTAATAGTTTCAGTGAACAAAGAGCTCAGAGGAATCACTAGCCCCGCCCCTTCTCCATTTAGCCCCGCCCCCGCCAGTCTGTGCATCCTGATAGGCTACTGTCACGTTCTGTCTTCTTGTTCAGAGTTGTCTTTTTTTATTCTAGCTCCTCCTCTTTCTGACAAGCCCCGCCCCGAGCACTTAAACCCCGCCCGCTTCTCAAATGCCCCGCCCCTTGTTTTCTGTGTGGGTTTTGTGATTTGAATATTTATACGTCACTGTGGTTGATCCCCGTCACTGAGGTAAACTCTTTTTGTAACATACAGATTATAAATAGTGTATTTATATCTCAGATTGCTTTTGTATAAATGGATGTTAAATTATGCCGTCTTCATTGGGTTTTAAATGTGTGTGTGTGTGTGTGTGTGTGTGTGTGTGTGTGTGTGTGTGTGTGTGTGTGTGTGTTCCACACTGAAAACAAACCATTGTTTTGTATTTACAAAAAATAAATGTTATTGTCTTCACACATTTATAACATGTCAATCAAAGCTGATCCACTTGTTTTTAATGTGAACTTGTTTTAATGGCTGTTGGCTGTAATGAAACCAATAAACTCAGTAGGTCACTCTGAAAACTCTTTTGCTTCTTTCACTCAGACCCTCATATCCATAATATTACATAACCTCCGTCAAAGGGTTGACTTCAGGAAGTCAAGATCTCTCAATCTCTGCATATTATATATATATATATATATATATATATATATATATATATATATATATATATATATATACATCTGTGAATTAACGTTACATTAGTTACCTTACGATGCATCGGTAACTTAACGTTACATCGGTTACTTTACGTTACATCGGTTACTTTATGTCACATCTGTTACTGTACGTTACATCGGTTACTTAACGTTACATCGGTTACTTTACGTTACATCGGTTACTTTATGTCACATCTGTTACTGTACGTTACATCGGTTACTTAACGTTACATCGGTTACTTTACGTTACATCGGTTACTTTATGTCACATCTGTTACTGTACGTTACATCGGTTACTTAACGTTACATCGGTAACTTTACGTCACATTGGTTACTTAACGTCACATTGGTTACTTTACATTACATTGGTTACTTTACGTCACATTAGTTACTTTACATTACATTGGTTACTTTACATTACATTGGTTACTTTACGTCACATTAGTTACTTTACATTACATTGGTTACTTTACGTCACATTGGTTACTTTACATCACATTGGTTACTTTACGTCACATTGGTTACTTTACATTACATTGGTTACTTAACGTCACATTGGTTACTTTACATTACATTGGTTACTTTACGTCACATTGGTTACTTTACATCACATTGGTTACTTTACGTCACATTGGTTACTTTACATTACATCGGTAACTTAACGTCACATTGGTTACTTTACATTACATTGGTTACTTTACGTCACATCGGTTACTTTACAGTACATCGGTTATTTTACGTTACATCGGTTACTTTACGTCATATCGG